>JALMQS010000201.1:0-38542 GCA_024734495.1 Forficula auricularia
CCCCCCCCCCCCCCCCCCCCCCCCCCCCCCCCCCCCCCCCCCCCCCCCCCCCCCCCCCCCCCCCCCCCCCCCCCCCCCCCCCCCCCCCCCCCCCCCCCCCCCCCCCCCCCCCCCCCCCCCCCCCCCCCCCCTATCAGCTTTCTAACCGATGTTCTACTGTATAGGATTGCCTTTAGGGTATATAAATGATACGTCTTTGAGACTTATCGGTTGCATAACTTTAGGGCTAAAGTACCTAATCGAAAATTCTATACATTAATTAAAGGTTTATTGTAAAATTACTTATAAATCTATTAATGAATTCCGTCCCCATCACCATACACACAATATTCAAAAATATTCCATAAGCTAGTTAAGAATTTATATCTCTAGGATTATATTATTTCACGCTTAAAACCGAGAGGTGAACCGCGATTGGAATTAGATGTACACCGTCTTTGGAATTATTTGGAATTACTTTGGAATTCATTAGATAATTTATTGTCATCTATTGTCTTCTTCTTGGAAATGAAAGTGGAAGTGGAAGTAGGTGTACACCATTTTAGGTCGCGGTATACCCCTCGCTTAAAACTAATAAAGCCAAAATCTTAAAATGCTACAATGCCATTATATACATTCATTAATTAAAAATAATAACTCTCTTTTTTATTATAGGTTCATTTTATAGAATATTACATATTTCTTGTTTTTTTAGATTGAAAATCTTATAATTTTAATTTGTCAACCCCCTATAATTCTTGGTTCGATTTTAACCAACATATAATCAGCTCTTTAACTCTCACTGCTCCAAAAATAGATGTGAAATTTCGTTTTGTTATTCAAAATAATTTTTGAGCTAGATCGTACACAAAATTTGGTAACGTACATACTAACTAACAGACATTTTGACCAAACAATTAATATCTTGAAAATAATAATTTTTTAGTTGTTCACTCATAAGGGCTTTTGGTTATGCTCAATTTTTTTAATCAAAATAGTTTAAGCCGTTTTTTAGATATTTCGAAAAAACGAAGCAAAAAAACAACACTTTTTAATGCACGATTTCAATATTTGACCATCCCTGTATGGTAAAGAAAAAATTCATTTACCGATACTAATATAACAAGATTTAATTGGAAAAACATGAGTATCTTCTACTGAATCCGGATATTTATGACGTGGGCTTAAAATATATTATTTTATGTATCACAAATTGATAATTTTGAAGTTGTGAAACTAGAGAGCCCCCAAATCTTGACAGTTCTCTGCATTTAAAATACAAACAATTTATTACAAGAACGAGCTTGATACTACTTTCCATTCGTGAGTTGTTGTAGGTATCGGAATTCAGACACGCAGACAGACATAAAAGATGAAAATGATTTCTCTCCTCGTTTCAGAAATGAAATGAGCAAATAAATTTTTGGGGTGTGAATTAAATGCTAATTTCTACTAAAATCCTAATATTTGTCCTAAAAATTAAATTCTTTCTCTTTTAATATACGAGCACATTGTCTTTTAACCCGAGATGATTTTTTGAAATAAATTCCAACTATTTTAAAAAAAAAAGATTCTCATTTCATTTTATATTAATTTAATTATATATTTTATAAAGCAAGTTCATTATTATTAGATGGATGGATATTTTGGGTGAGTTCTCGTTTACCATAGATAGTAGAAGTAGAACGCAATATCATAGATGATTTGAAGCGTGAGAAAATGGAAGTTAAACGATGAGAGAGCTCTATGAAGGGATTACGCTTTGATCAAATTCAATTTCGATCGGGTCCTCTTGCCTCTCCATTTCACGCTGATGTTTTTTTTTTATCGAACTAATATTTGTTTTTAAGAAAATGGGCTCGACTGACATCTTTTAATTAACTACCCCGCAATCTGACCAGTAGATCAGTTCAATATAATTCAACCTACGACCTTTGAGCTAACAGCCGGGAGAAATAAATCACAATTAACGAATAATTACTGGCCATTCAATCAATTTCTCACTTTAATGGCTTAATAAGAAAAGAAAGTCCAAGTTTTATTTATTTTTCGTAAGTGGTCTCTACTTATTACAAGATTTCCCAAAGCCTGGTGCCGCCGACTAGTCCTAAATGTGCCGACAAATTACGAATTAAAAATAAAATAAATTGACAGGTTCTGATGTGTGCATCCACTTGACTTTACCATACACTTCTGGTTGAGTTTGGTACAAGGGCCTAGAATTTCCCTCCCCCACCCCATTTTGGGCGGTTAGTTTTTGAATTTTTAGTCTTCTGCTAGCCTACTGATTATCTATACAAAATTTGGTTGAGTTTGTTCCAATGGCCTAGATTTTTATTTTTGACCCCCCTTAATTTTGGCCCCAGAAAAAAATATTTTCGTTATTATAGATTCATTTTATAGTATATTTCATTTTTCTTGTTTTTTTAGTTTTAAAATATTATAATTTTAAATTTAAACCTCCCTCGCCCCCTTAATTTTGGGTCGATATACACCAAAATCTAATGAGCTCTTAATCTCAATGCACCAAAAATACATGTGAAATTTGGTTTTGATATTCACACTAGTTTTTCAGCTAGTTCGTCCACAAAGAATTGGTAACGCACAGACTAACTAACTAACAGACATTTTGACAAAACAGTCATTATCTCGAAAAATATAATTTTGTCGATGTTCATTTATTAGAGTTTTTTTATAGACCAAAATGCCATGGTTTCGCCCAATTTTTTTGATCAAAATAGTTTTAGCCGTTTTTGAGATATTTCGAAAAAAAGAAGCAAAAAAAAACAACACTTTTTTCATGCATGATTACAATACTTGACCATATCCTGTTTGGTAAATTAATATGGAAAAATGTATATATTTTAAACACGAGTATACTATGGAGAAAGTTCCCGCCCTTTATGTGTTTTTTGAGAGAACATACTTCATTTGTATTAAAGAAGAACTTGGTTAGTGCATTAGCCGTACATGCGGTGGACAATGGGCATTCGATGAATTTTGAGAGTACAACAATAATGGATAGTGAGATGGTCACCTGGAAAAGGAAATAGAAAGAAGGTATATATATATACAAATGGACATTAACAACTCAATCAATTATAAACTTGTTGTATTAAAAGTATCCACACACTACACTTGTCTGCTTGACAAAATTAACAAAATAAATTAATTCTAAAATGTGTCAAAAAATCAACTATTGATTGTATAGATTTATAGGCAAAATTAGTAAAATAAATGTATTTTAAAGTGTAAAATTATATCAATCTTAAATGTGAGATATATAGATAGAGTGGGGCAGAGCACTTTTCTTATTTGGAAATTCAATTAAGAAAAAAGTAACGCAGATATATACAGATTTAATTCTACAGCATCAAGTACAACGTTTAAATTTTATGTTTACACAGTTTTAAAGATGAAAATTTTATCAGGTAGATGGCATCCATTATTCTCAATACACTGCGTAAATCGAACTCGGAAGTTTCGTTCAACTCTTTCCATCATATTCGCGGGTACGATGACGACAGCTTAACGAATGTTGTTCTTAAGGTGAGCCAGGGTCCTAGAACGATCGTTGTTGACATAAGTGATTTTAAAAAACTAGTGCAGACGCCTCTGAAGGAGATGACGCACTGTATTGAGAATAATTGACGCCATCTGCTCGATATCATCTTTAAAATTGTGTAAACATGGAATTTAAACGTTTTACTTGATGCTGTTCAAAGAATTAAATATATCGGGTGTTTTTTTAGAGGTATAGAACTTCGAATTGAAATAAAACACAAGAAAATCGTTTTAATGTCCATCAATTTGGCTTTATTGGAAGGATAATTTTATGCCATTAATGTTTAAATATGATTTCGGGCATGTGGCCGCCGCGGCTGGCTCGAATAAATCCAATTCTACAGGTCCAATTTTCAACCACTTTTTCGAGCATATGGGGCCGTATGTTGGCAATAACGCCACGAATGTTGGCTACGTCAACAAGCAAAATTGCCGCATTTGGAGTGAAGAGAATCCACATGAGACCCTTGAGACGCCATTACATCCACAAAAACTGACTGTTTGGTGTGCTCTATGGGCTGGTGGAGTCATTGGGCCATACTTCTTCCGAAATAATGCTGGAGAGTCAGTTACCGTTAATGGAGACCGGTATAGAGCCATGATAACCGACTATTTTGTTCCCGAATTGGATGGCATGAATGTGGATGAGTTGTGGTTCCAACAAGACGGCGCTACATGCCACACAGCGCACGTCACATTCGATGAGCGCATAATTTCGCGGAATGGACCTGTCAATTGGCCACCAAGATCGTGTGATTTGACACCATTGGATTATTTTCTTTGGGGATATGTGAAGTCGCTCGTCTACGCCAACAAACCAGAAACGTTAGGGGACTTGAAGCCAACATTCGTGGCGTTATTGCCAACATACGGCCCCATATGCTCGAAAAAGTGGTTGAAAATTGGACCTGTAGAATTGGATTTATTCGAGCCAGCCGCGGCGGCCACATGCCCGAAATCATATTTAAACATTAATGGCATAAAATTATCCTTCCAATAAAGCCAAATTGATGGACATTAAAACGATTTTCTTGTGTTTTATTTCAATTCGAAGTTCTATACCTCTAAAAAAAACACCCGATATATATCTGCGTTGCTTTTTTCTTAATTGATTTCCTAAATAAACAATGTGCTCTGCCCCACCCTACATTATATGAATTCTATTGATTTGATAAATAACCTCTAGTACATTAATCTTAGGAGTTGGAATGATAGATTCTATATATGCAAAGGAAGGCAGAATGAAGGACATTAATTGTGATTGTTCTAATAGAATAGACTTGTTACCAGTGAAATGATTCTATATGTATACGTCTGCTGGAGATCAAATGTGTGTGTTTTTGTAACTTGGGTGAGTATTATAAACCTTATTACCACCATTAAAAAATTTTTTATAAAAAGTTTAAGACAAAAATATTAAGACATGCATTGATGTTTTCAAGCCGACGTGTACCAAAAAGAGCAGCTGTGTAGCGCTCGAAACGTGTTAAAAATATCGATTTACGTCTGCCTAAAATAAAGGTTTAAATAGGAGATAATTTTTTATTTTACCTTTTTCCATCACACTAGCCATTGAAATAAAATAGGGCCACCAAACACACCAACCTTCCGACGTTTCGGAGACTTTTTTCTCTCCTTCTTCAGGGTATTGAACAGTTATTGATGGGTGAGTATAACTCTGTTCCTATTTGTCTCTCCTTTCAGTGATAGCAATAACATTACAATGTTTTCCAACATTATACCATAAGTGTACTTGGTTATCTGATGAATCAAGTACACTTATGGTATAATGTTGGAAAATATTGTAATATTGTTGCTAACACAGAAAGGAGAGACAAATGGGAACCGAGTTATACTAAGCCATCAATAACTCTTGAATACCCTGAAGAAGGAGAGAAAAGTCTCCGAAAAGTCGGAAATTCAATAAAATTCAATAATTTATTGACTGCCTTTCATTATAACCTACTTATTTTGTTTACCAGTCCTTCTTTCTAAGAAAATAAATAAAATTAAACACCAACAACATTTTTTGATTAAAACTTAAAGACCGTTCATAATTTGAACTTAAGGAAAGACTTTAGAAAAACTTTACATTTTTCTAGCTGTTACTTCTAAGAACTATCATAGATAGGATTTTCTCTTATCATAGGAAAAAAACCTAAGAAAGAAATTTAAAAAATACCTCTTTCGGATAATACTATTGGCAGAAGAATCTTGAGTATATCGGAAGATATTATGAACAACAAGTAATTGAACACATTACAGCTGGGAAATATATGCCTATTTTTTAAAAGAATAAAAACTTATAATTGAAAAGTAATGGCAGGCAGCCCAAGGATAGTGAAGAAAAAAAATTATTACATTTCCAAATAAGATGTATTTATTGGGCTGTCCTTATTTTTCTCTCTCTTTTCTTTAAAACCAACGTTTTGGAGGATTCTTCCCTCTTTCTTCAAGGTTTCAAAGGGTCAGTGAAGGAAACAAACAAGGTGCTTCCTTCCTCTCTCCTCCAGCAGTGTTCTAAATATGTCTTTTCTTAACAGAAGCATTAAATAGAAAATGTCCCCCCCCTCTTAATTATTAAGGGGGAAAATTATATGTAATGCTTCTGTTAATAAAATACAAATTTCAAACACTGCTGGAGGAGAGAAGAAGGAAGCATCTTGTTTGTTTCCTTCACTGATCCTTTGAAACCCTGAAGAAGGAGGTTAGAATCATCCGAAACGCTCGATTGAAATACTGTGAGAGAATCAATTTGAAAGATGAACATTGTTAGGATGATTTCCAAGAAGATGAGGTTTGTAAGTGAAAGTCATGTGACACGCGCACAAATTCATTTTCTTCTCACTTCCATTCTGATTATTGTTCATTTGAAATTTTATAATTTCCATTAAACACATTTGAGGAGCTTATTCATCTAATAACGGATTATGCAAGTTAAAGTTCATTCCTTAAATCAGACGTAATGTTTATAAAAAGAAAGAACAAATGCCAGTGACCAAACGACATTAACAATTTCTGTCAAAGCTCCAAATGATATTAGATTATATCTTCGGAATCGACCTGAACAGAAGAGCAAGTGCAGAAATACTTTAACCCACATTGGTCACTACATAGAAACCAATGTCAAACAATTCAAAATGAATTATTTATTTTTCAATTTTCAAAAGAATAATAGAAATATTTATTTTGTTTAATGGAGTACCTTTGATGTTTAAGTAGAGTTTATTATGTTACTAAAGAAATAAAGGATCTCTTTATATAACGAGTAAATAATACTTGATTTATTTCTGACAAGCCATTTCTTGAAAATCCAAGTGAACAAACAATTTCGCCTCCTACCCCTGAATATTTTCCTCTTTTTCAATAATGCAAGATTCTATTTATATAGAGCAGTGTTTCCCAACGTGGGGCCTACGCCCCACAGGGGGGCCATTTCATTGTTAAGGGGGGAAATTCAAAAATAGACTCGACCTACTGGTAAGTATTGGTGTTTTATTTTTATTTTAGAAGCATATAACACATTTTCCAGAAAAAATTTTCAAATGGAAAAAATTTGTTATTTTGCGATAGGGAAAATGTGTCATATACCCACATTTAAATATGAATTTTTTAGTCTACCTTTATTCCACTTCGCCTTAAATTAATTATAACGCATACATTATTTTTGGTGAGTAAATAGCTAGTAACTTTTAAGGAGTTAGGTGTTGGTTATAGGTGGAAACTGTTTTAATATAATACAACTTAACAAATCGAGGTAGGTTTCACAAAAAAAGAAATCAAACAAAATTGAGTTTTGTTTTATTTCTTTTTTTAGTGAAATCACTCGCATCTTGCTTAAGTTTTATTATTATAGTAAATAGTTAGAGCAAGATATATGTAAAATACACTCAAATGAATGTAAAACAATACAAAATACTAATTAAAAATTTTTTGTTTTTGTAACTTTATGTATTAATATAAATAACAAAAAATGTATGTCTTTGATAAAAATTTTACATAGGGGTCATAGGAATTTTAAAAAGTCTTAAGTAGGGTATGGCACAAAAAAGATTGAGAAACACTGATCTATATATATCCTTTATCACCTAAAATCTGGTTTTTAACTAGAGAATTTAGTAAAAAAACTTTAAAAAACGTATTCTTTTAATTCGAAACAATTCTCAGGTTTGTTTGTAAAAAAAGCGCGATTTCAAGCGCCCAACATCTCTTCACTGTCAAATTTGATAAATCAAGTAAAGAAAATTTACAAAATTTAAAAAACTTTTAAAAATATAAAATTCTTGGTGGGTTTCACAAAAAATAAAAGACTGTGAACTCCTGAATATTGGTTCATACCCCGAAATATATATAGAGTCATGCTAAAAAGCATCTTGTCTTTAATTTTTTGTGAAACCTACCAAGAACTTTATAATTTAAAATTTTTTAAATTTCCTTTACTTGATTTAAATGTGTTTCACCAAGAACCTACACCATACTTCCTTAACAAAAAATTAGATACAAGTTGACCAAGTATACGCTAACTTATTTATCACTATGACTTCTAAAGTTTGGAACTCGCTTCCCGCCTTCGACTTTACTGCGACCTAAAATCGTTAGTCATTCACGGATACGTTTGATGCCGAGGCAACCCTTAAAATATCTTCCTCTTCTTTTTGAATTTTTAAATAAAAAAATAAAAATACCAATCTCAGCTCAAGGGCCCCAGGATAGCTCTTTGTTCCCTTAGACCGTTAAAAAATCTAATACCTTCCTTACCACTTGAATAACCATAATATGCCTCTGTATTTCAAAATATTTATATTAAATATTTTTTATATGAGAATTTATATAAAGACAATTTTATCAAAGATCTTAGTAGATTTTTATGTATATATTATATGTCAGGTTTCCCCTTCAGGACTCGAACCCAAGCCCCAACTTGCTATCCGGTCAGTTAGCCTGAACCCTAGAGACGAATTTCCTCTCACATACATATATAAACAAGGCAATAAAATTGCACTCTAATCATAAAAGAATTGATAAGCAAAATTTTGCCTTAGCTGAAAAAAGTTTTCAGTATTTAATATGAAAATTTGAGTGTCTTATCTTTTTGAAAAATGGAAGGGAAAGTTTAAGGTTAGGCTAACTGCCCCGATGCCTAGCTCGGGTTCGACTCCTGAGGGGGCGAAACGTTCTGACATATTATATATACATAATAATCTACTAAGATCTTTGATAAAATTGTTCTTATATAAATTCTCCAATAATTAAAATACAGGTATGAAACTGGGAAGTTGTTCTTTTTTTTTGTAAGAATTTTTCCCTCCATTTTTCTAAAAGTTTAGACATTCAAATTTTCATATTAAAAAATTTAAAAAATAGTACTTTCAATTAGAAGGCATTCTTTCCATTTTGAATGGTAATCTAGATTTGTGTATTCTAAATTTTTAATTTAAATTACTTTCATGAAACTTGGCTGGTCACGAATTTAGTTCATTACATACTTGAATAGGGAAAGCCTGGAAATTAAGACATTAAATATAATAATAATAAAAACTTCTTTAGTTCTTCAAAATTCATAGTTCCAGAGACCTTTATCTCTGTTCCTTTCTTGATCACTCTCTCCTCTTCTATTCGATAATACAATGGGTCTATCAAGACTATCTTCAAGGGGTGCTTCTACTTTTTCTTTCGACGACATTAAAAATAAATCTAGTACTAGTAGTAACACTGGAGAAAATAGAAATAATTAATTCATTCAAGAGAACCGTAGAATGAAAGGTAAATAAAGAATTTCTAAAAGATTAATGATTTTGAGGGGTTTTATTATTTAGGTTTTTAGCCACTTTTCTATTTGTCTTTTCTCAGTGTGGATTTTCCACCCCTCTATATGTCACCAAATATTTATTATCGAGAGTGTTTATTGATTAGCAAGTAATGATGAAATACCATATATCACTATCGTACTTTGGGGATTGCTTCATAAAATGTAATTTTTCATAATAATGATTATCCCTCTTTCTTTTGAAAATAACGTTTTTTTAGAAAAAAAAGAAAATAGCAGTAATTTGATCATTATTAAAGTATATTTTTTTCATATTAAAATAATTTTAGTAGATGTATTAAATGCATAATTGGAGAAAAAATATATTCTCTTTATATAATTTTAAAAGAGAAAAATTAATTCTGTTGAAGAGACTTCCAAGTCCGGGCGGTATTTTTTGTCCGTTCACCATTTTCCTCTATAAAATATCTTCTCTTACTTTCGGCTTCCATCTCGGATATTTAGAAACGAATTATAAAATTAATTCAATATGGAACAGTTTCCCGGACTTTTTCCTATTTATAGATATTACCGTTTATCCTTATGAGAAAAAAATCCTTCCGAAATGCATAATTTTCGGACAATAAAAATTAAACACTACTTGGTGATCAAATTAAGGAGAAATTGAACTAATTCATTCGCCAACACATTACTTAATTTAATCCTATAACTTCTAGAGAGTGGAATTAAAATTACCGCCTTGGTTTGACAATTATCTTCGACCCATTCTCTGAAATTTCCCAGATCCTTCTTACTTATAAATGTTATGCTTTAAAGTGACACTTTTTTGCACCCTATTCCAAAAAAAGAAAAATTGAAGGCTTAGTTTTGGATTTGGTTTTAATAAAAAATTAAATACTTTTTCATCACAGTTACATTTTGAGTTAATTTTAACAATGAGGTCATGTTTCTTCAACGAAAGGTTTCAGCTAGAAGACAAAACCTCGGCAAGGAGGTGTTGTTTATCCAGAAAACCATGGGTGATAGATTAGTTCCAAATATTTGATTACTCCCAATCTGTTAATTCGATTTCTTTTCGATTTTCTGCATTTATGAACTGGCAGTTCTGAAGCTAGAGAGCCCAATTATTTGTTTTGCAAATACCAATATTTGGCAGAAAAAACAAACTTTTTACGACTTTCCCTTTCTTCTTAAGATATCATGAATCCAAACACACAGATAAAGAGAACAGAAAAATACTTCAATCTTATATTTCCCCAAGTCCCAAACTTTTCTAAAAAATGTAAGTAAAAAAAATTCTAGTGAATTTAATACTTCAGCAGCGCACCGTGTATTTACACCATATGAAAAATGAAAAAAATAAATTGTATAAATGTAAATAAATTTTTACTTTATCCAATGCGAAGCATGGGAGAGGGTATTGGAATCGCTCTCGAGGCAAGGCGCGACTTCGGAGGGTCCTCAGGTGAGGACTACGGAACCCATAGACTCAATTGGGGTCACAAATTGAAGTATTCAATGAGATTGAATTTTGGCACGTGACGGTTTTGCCAAAAATACCTGGAATCTGTCGAGAGCCAAAAAGTGCCATTTTTTTGGAAGTGCGTGAGGATGGATGGATGGATGTATGTATGTGTGTTATCGTTTTTTTCGTCCACGATTTTTTCCACACCTTTGCGCTGATTGAAATGAAATTGAAAACCTACCATTAGCTTAACAAAGTGAAGCGCTGATTAGTTTTTTATACATATCGGTCAACAAACATTAGTACTTTGTTTCAGTACTTTTTTAGTTTTTTCTAAATATCTTGAAAATGACTTAACCAATTTTGATGAAGTTTAATATCCTAATTGAGTACCTTGGGGACCACAAAAAGGTTAAATAAAGTTTTTAGTAAAATTATATTTTGATGTCCTTTACTCAAGAACATATTAATATTTCAAATGAATTTGGATAGAGTTTAGCAACGATCCGTTGCAGTTTATTTATTATTACATTTTACGATTTTTAAGACACGTTTGGAGGGGATAGACTTACTGATTTCTGAAGGACTAAATAATTATAAATATATACATACACTTTTCTAGCACGATATGCGTAAAGTTCTACATTTCTTTACAGGCCCATCTAATTTCCCTCACATTTATTATTTAAATATGCATTCACAGCGACACATATTCTTGTAAGCAACTTCAATAATTTACCAATATTAAAGTGATCATTACTCAGTGCCTAAAATAATGGATCAAACGTTAAAAATAGGGGGCCGGGTTGGTCGAGAGGATAACGTAAATGCCTTCTAATCAAGCTAGCCCTGATTCAAGCCCGAGTCGTTGCAATCTGACTTGTTTTATTCTGATACCTACACTAATTTACAAACACTTCCTCACACACACACCAACACTCAATGCCCATAATGGACTATAGTTTCCGAAGGCCATTAAAAAAAATAAATAAATAATAACGTTAAAAATAATATTTACACCGCCAGATCTTACTGAAAAATCTATATCTTATTTTCTCTCTCAAATTGTTCATTCTCAGCTAAAATTACAAACAATGTGTGTATGGCATGGCCGTATTGACGAACACTCAACAAGAAAGGTTGTGGCATTTGCTTTGGTTTATATTATATTCACCATAAGCTCCCAGCTCATTCCGCAACTTTAGTTGTGCGATATTTTTCACTTTAATATACTATGAGTATTTATTGTTAATGTGTTCAATGGATGAATGATAAAATGACTATAAATATATAAGTACCTAACTAATAACTAATAAGTAATAAATATATATATATAAATCAGGGAAGAATGTGTCTACATCGGATTCGTAGACCTAGAAAAAGCATTCGATAACGTCAATTGGGAAATTATGTTTAAAATCTTAAAACAGGCGGGAATAAAATTCAGGGAGAGAAGACTAATCTACAATCTATATCAAAACCAGACGGCAATTATAAATATTGGAAATGAGCAAAGAGAAGCCAAAATAAAATAAACTGCAACGGATCGTTGCTAAACTTTATCCAAATTTATTTGAAATATTAATATGTTCTTGAGTGAAGTACTTTAAAATATAATTTTACTAAAAACTTTATTTAACTAACAGGAATAGCAGGGAATTGGACAAAAATAAAAAACAGAGTTTTATTTTTGTCCAATTCCCTGCTATTCCTGTTAATTAATGCTTATTATGGATACGAGTGATTTACCGTTAACTTTATTTAACCTTTTGTGTGGTCCCCAAGGTACTTAATTGGGATATTAAATTTCATCAAAATTGGTTAAGTCATTTTCAAGATATTTAGAAAAAACTAAAAAAGTACTGAAATAAAGTACTAATGTTTGTGGACCGATATGTATAAAAAACTAATCAGCGCTTCATTTTGTTAAGCTAATGGTAGGTTTTCAATTTCATTTCAATCAGCGCAAATGTGTGGAAAAAATCGTGGACGAAAAAAACGATAACACACATACATACATCCATCCATCCATCCCCACGCACTTCCAAAAAAAATGGCACTTTTTGGCCTCTCGACGAGATTCCAGGTAATTTTTGGCAAAACGGTCACGTGCTAAAATTCAATCTCATTGAATACTTCAATTTGTGACCTTAATTGAGTCTATGGGTTCCGTAGTCTTTACCTGAGGACCCTTTGAAGTCGCCCTTGCCGCGAGAGCGATTCCAATACTTTCTCCCATGCTTCGCATTGGATAAAGTAAAAAGGTGTAAGACAAGGATGTGTGCTGTCACCCATGATTTTCAACTTATACATAGAAGAAGCGATTAAAGAATTCAAAGACAAAATTGATACAGGTATCGAAATCCAAGGTCAAAAGATCGCTATGTTAAGATTTGCCGATGACATTGCCCTTCTAGGAAGCAATAAAAAGAATTAGAGGACGCACTGAATAGAATTAACCAAATCCTAATAGAAGAAATCAAAATGAAAATAAACAAGAATAAAACCAAGGTCCTAGTATTTACAAAAAAAGAACAAACGAGACAGGAATGCATCAAAATTAACCAAGAAAACCTAGAAGGAGTTAAGGAATTCCGCTACCTAGGAAGTAAAATAACATGGGAGGGGGGAACGAAAACGAAATTAAATCAAGAATTGCCCAAGCAAAAATGGGGTTTAATTCAAAACAAAAACTACTATGCTCCTCCTCAATCAGCTTAGAAAACAGGAAGTTGCTATTGAAGACATATGTATTGAGCATAGCCATGTACGGGTGTGAAACCTGGACAATTAGAGAAGCGGAGAGAAAGAGATTAGAGGCTTTCGAAATGTGGTGCTACAGAAGAATGATGAATATCAAATGGATGGATAAAATTACAAATGAAGAAGTTCTTGGAAGTATCGGAGAAAGAAGAACCTTGTGGAAGAGTCTGAAGAAGAGAAGAGGTCAGATGATGGGGCACACACTGAGACATGGGGGACTGCTTAGGGATATCTTGGAAGGGGAGGTGGGAAAGAAAAGGGAAGGGGAAGACCCAGATTAGAATATTTCAACCAAATAATTGGGGAAATGGGATGCCAGATATTTAGAGAGGTCAAACAGCTGGCGGGGGACAAAGTCGAGTGGAGACGGATTGTTGCATCAAACCAGTCTTAGGACTGTATACTCAATGATGATGATATATATATATTTGGTATTTTGTTAAATTTTTTTCAAGATGAAAAATACACCGAAAACAGTTATATTCCTATATAGAAGCTTTTTACTGAAGATAATTGATTAATCTCCTAAGTGGATTAATACATAGATATGTTATTATAATTAAAATTAATGGTTTTTTTCGAGACTTAAATTAAATTGTATTATTAATTTAAGTGACTCTTAGATCGATCCAACTCAGTACATTTAATATGCGAAGTCATTAATTAAATAAAATATATTTAAACATTTATATTCGATTAGAGAAAAAGTGAAATATTTTTTTTAAAGACTCTGTACACACCTGAACAAATAGTTTGTGCTTGGAACCAGAAACATGACCCAAGGAAATGAATTTACAAAAGGTCAGATATGGACTGTTTTTCTAAAATTTAGCAGACATTTTTAGAGATAAATTCTTTTTCGTAAATATTTATATTTTTTTATTTTTATTAAAGGTAATCTCATCTCCAAATAATACAAACTATTTATCTGCTTATAGTTGATATGTTTATTCATACATAAAGCAACTAATTTTCAAATTTTCAGGAGTATTTCTCCTTAAATTTTCTATTAAACGTTTTGAGATTGTTTTTATAAATAATTGTATTTATTTTATTCAAAAAAACAATCAAGAATTCATTTTTAAAAAATATTATTAAAGAAGATAAATTTCTTACTATCTCTCTCTTGTAAGACACACACACATTTACTTTTTTTAATATTATTTTCCAATCTAAAATTTTCACTTGTGTTAAGTGAGATGAGATTATTAAAATTCATTAAAAGAATTACTTATTTATATATTTATTAAATTTATAACTACTTTAAATGATATTTATTCTATTATCTTTTCTATTTTCTATTCAATACATTATTAAATTGATTGATTAATGCATGAGTTGATTGATTTGTCTAGTGCTTTCGAAAATATAATCCATTATTCTTATAAGAGGTTCATTCAAGTGCTTTTTTATTACATAAAATTTTTTCAGAAAACATCCGGATGCTATTTAATTAAAATTTCCTAAGGTAAAAATATTTTGTTTTCTTTGTTCCATTAATCAAATTTAACAAGCTAAAAGTGGGGAGTTAATCTCATGTAATTTTATTTTCAATTGCTTTTTTTATAACATTATCCATATCAGAGAAAAACAAAATAAAGGATTCATAAGAAATGAAGTAAAAATAAATAAATTTGATTTAAATTTTCATCAAGTTATAGATCAAAGTGTCTGAAAATCAATAGTCCCAATTGAAAATTAAATTTTCACACCAGCGGTCTCCAACCCTAATATGTGCGTGAGCTAGTTTCGAAGTTAAAATCATCCTGTGAGCTACTGGTTACAAAAATTTTACTTATTGCTTATACAAACTTATTTATACAATTTTATATAGGGTGGACTTTTGGAATTTGAATCTATATATATAAAATTCCCCCAAAAACCACCCAAAAAGAGGGAGAGGGCCAAAATATGAAAATTCTTACCCTTAGAGCCAACTAAACCAACTTTTATATACATAATCTGTGGGTCACTAAAAGACTAGAAATGCAAAAACTGGGTGCGTGGGTGGAGTGATGGTACGGTGCGGAGGTGGGTTAGGGTATAGGGTGCGCGGGGTCTGGGAGGATGAGGGAGTGGGGGTTGAATGGGTGTGAGGGAGTAAGACGGAGCAGGGTGGAGTCCGGGGGGCGTAGTGGGTGTGGGGGTCCAGGGGGCTAGGAGGGGGTGTGGTGCGTGGGGGTGGAGGGCATGGGATGGGGTCCCGGCCGGGTGGGGTGCAGGGTGGAGAAGGAGGTTGAGGCGAGGGCCCAGAGCCGAAGTGGGACGTGGTAGAGGTCGCGGGTTAGGTGCGGGGTGGCGGGGGTGGGGTGCCGGCGGGCGGGCGGGGGGGGGGGGGGGGGTTCATGGGTTGAGGGTCCAGGAGGCTTGCCCCCTGGCTAGCAAGAGGGCTGCCGAAGGCTATAAAAAAAACTGATGAATATTTTTTCAAAATTATGAGTTTATTAGAAAGATTGTACATTTTCATTTAAGAATGAAACACAACATTTTTTTTCCAAAAATTGAAGAGGATGCCATAGGTGACATTTGGTTTCAACAGGACGCACTTGCCACACAGTCAACGTATCCATCGATCTTTTGTGTACTGTTTTTAGAAATCGAATAATGATGTGTTTCATTCTTAAATGTAAATGATCAATCTTTCTAATAAACTCATTATTTTGAAAAAATATTCAATAGTTTTTTTTATAGCCAATTCAAATTCCAAAAGTTAGATGGCCCACCCTACATACATGTACAACCAAAAAAGGCGACCAAATCTTTCAAAATATTTAAAATTATAAACATAGTTCTATTAAAATATAAAAAAAATTAGAAATAATAGTTTATTATATCTAAAATATTAATAGAATAGATATTAAACAAGATATGTACACAGCAATGGCAGTTGGTGACTTTTCAACTAGGGGATACTGTCCAAAAAAGTACCCTTCATTTTTTGAAATTTTATTTTAATCTTCGTTTTTTTTTTGCAAATTTCATCGAATATGGCATCATTTTCCTTATTTTTCAAATTTAACATTAGATTTTTTAAAAATATATTTTGGGACCTTCGCCCCAAATAGATACTGATTTGTATGAGTGAGGGTAGGAATCAGAAATTAATTATTGTGACTTAAATTATACAGACCCTGAGATGGAAATCGACCATCTTCCACAATGAATCAGCTTGTTCTATAAGATAATATTAAATTTCTCCTAATTCTATTGCTATAAGCAAGCTATAATTTGTCTATAGCAGTCTTAGTTATTTTCGATCCTATATATTGAGAGTTCTTAGAAATGGATTAGTCCAGAGATTCTCGAATTATCTTTATTTATGCTTTTTTGGATTAATTCTATTTTAATACTTCTTATTAGCGAGAACAATATTCATTCTACTAAAACTCGTCCGAACTTGTCTGTCATATGCTTGAACTGGAAGACATCTACCAGCCAAGGACTTCAAATCTTCTATCAGCACCCTTTTCGGAAAAATAATTCATTTTAATTGGCCCTTCATTTCGAGAACCAATATACTTTTCAAAACAAAAAATGTTTTTATAGAAATATTTGAATAACGGATAATAATTTGAAAATTTAAAGATTCTCCTGAAATTTTGAAGTAGACCTTATAAATGTTTATCAATAAAACATATTAAAGATTGCTATTTGGGTCTTTCGGTTGTAGAGATGAATGAAAAACTAACCAATGGTAAATTCTCATCTATCAATACAAAATGATTGATTGATGAATCGAAAATAAGACAAAAAATATATAATTTTCTTTAAATGTCTATTTATTATTTTTGAAAGAAAAAATCTTAACCTTTCATGTCGATTTTTTAACTTTTTTAATATATAAATCTCTATATTAGTAGCTTTTAAGAAATTAGTATAGAAGAGATGGTTTACTATGCTAGATCGGAGATGTTATGGATTAATTTATTATGTCAGAAGGATTGTTTCAGACCTTCAGAAATTGAACCCGATTGTCAAATTCGTTCCATTGCCAATCGATTTTTGAAAACATTTGAATCAAAATATGATTTGGCTGTATGTTAAGATTTAAAATCACGAGAGCGCGAATTTTTTTAATGATAAAGATCAATTCTTTGAATAAAACATTTCCGCGATCTGGATAAATTTTGTATAACTAGTTACATTTCAAGTAGATGAGAAATTATTGCTGCTAAAATTATTTGCCTAAAATGAGTGTGCGGAGGCGAAAGAGATTGGTTAAAATATTCAAATTCTAAACACTTTGTTCCATTTGAGCCAAATTTAGTAGACTTACTACTATATTTAAGGTTCTGAAAAAACATTGACTCAAAAATCAACTACACACAATGAGTAGATATGTGTGGGTGCGGAGGAGGCACAAAATAAAAGAAATAAAATTGCATTTTGTTTCAAAAAATTCTACATTCAAATATCTAAAAACTCGTCAAGGAATTGTTAAAAATCAAATTTCTAAAAGAATTCTAAAAAAAATTCTCTTCATGCTATAAATCTCAGATGTGGTTCACCTCGGAGGTCAAGTCAACTGCCCGTATTGCACTCTTTTGACATTCGAGTTCGATTCCCCTAGGGCTGAAACAAAACAACTCTTCTGACATAATAAAAATAATCTATAACATCTCGAATCTAGTAATAGACCATCTCTCTTGAATTTCTAAAGTTACTCTTTAAAATACTTTTCAAGTGATTATTATTGAATTATATAAAGAAAAATTTCGGGCAAAACCATAATCTTTAATGATAATCAAAATGCACGATGTTTCGACACACGATAAACAACTCAACCACCTGCATCAAATCAACTAGTATTGAATTATTATCACTCTCAGCCTAAGCTCTCTTGAAAAATAGGACTTTGTTAATTTCAATACAAACAAGATACAATTTTGTCCAATATTTAGGCGCGATGACGAAAAGATGTGTAAAGAACTGTCAATGTATGTAGTCCCTTGTAAAAATTACCGTCTGACCTTTCTTGTAATGATCACATTTTTCAACTTCTTGCATCGTTTAAATTAAAAATGTTCAGGGTGTTCGATCAAAGAAAACGTCTGGAAAATGTTCTCTTTGTGCCTAAATATTAAGCAACATTTCGTTTTATCAAGAGTTAAATAAATATTTTGCACCATTTTTAAAGAGTTCAGGTCGATATTAATAAAAGAAGCAACACAATTGCGATTATATGACTGTGAACTGTGAGGATATACCATGAAGGTTATTTTGTCGTCAACATAATGCTAATAGTAAATGAGATTAGAAGGTAAATCGATTAAGCTGTTGATATAAATTAGAAAGAACGTAGGGGACATTTCTGAGCCTTGAGAATTCTAGCATTAGTAGAGAAATCAACTGGTGTGGTCACCACAGGACTTTCACATTCTCATTTATTTGAAACCATCGCGACACTCCTAATTTATACCACCTTTCTTTATTTCAATCGGATTAAAATTTATACACGATCGATAACTCATGACACTTGATAAGTACACCAATTTTAAACAAAATCGTTATTAACGTTTTTGAGAAAATAAAAAAAAAAAACGAAAAATATCTGTCATGTAAAGGTTCACTTCTGTGGTTCCGATTTCAATGACTGATTTAATGCGCCACGCAGAAGGGGGCAGCCCTTTACAAAAGAGAAAACAGATTTATACAAATGATCATGAAATACCTCATCAGCTGTCCAAAAAAAGCGCCAGATGTTGTGGCTAATAATTAGAATAATGCTATATGGGCACCGGTAGATCTGATATCACCAGAACAGCGGCCAGAGTGTTGGGAGCACCAACAGTGCCCCACAACTGTGCAATGAAATTAACACATTAAAAGAGAAAAAATAAATAAATAAGTATGATAGTGTTATACAAAAAACAAAAATTAATATTAAATGCTAAAAAGTATATAAACTCGTTTAAAATGAGCTGGCCACCGCAGGAAGGTCATTTGTCTGGGAAGGCCAGCCCAGCACTCTACATAAATTTAAAATTATTCTTCTTATTGACTAAGGCCGGGCCCCGTCCGGAAAGTCCGCCTCAAATAGCTTGAGAAGTTAAAAAGGGAACATAGCATCGCCCCGAGTGTCATTTTGTTTAATGCAGTTTTGGGGACACCCAGGGCGCGACACCACACCCCCTTCCACGATATTGTCGCCTCCAAAACGGTGACAGCACCGGCGGCGACTCCGAACCTCTCCGCGATATTCCCGACCAGACTGGAGTTGCAACTATAATAATTAATTTTGTTCTTGTTGGCAACCTCCAGTCCGGCAGCGCGGAGACCACCTGGACATCAATGACCGTCACCCGATTTTCCGGCCCTGCCATCACGATGTCTGGCTTACGATCTCTGGCGGCACTGGAGTATAAATACTCCAGCTCCACCCTAGGAGATCTTTTTTTAAATCGTCCGCCAGACATCGGACAACGGCATCGTGCCTTTTGATCCTCCCGTCGTGTGTCCGCTCACAGCCCTGGATAATATGGGCCGTCGTCTCCGTTTTGGGGCACCCGGCCTTACACCCCGGGACACGCCCCTCTCGCCTACCGCGACTGGTGAGGACAGCAGAAGGGAGAGAGCCCAATCGGAGGCGGCAGAGGTCTTTAAACGTGCCGTTGCTCAGTGGACCAGGGTAGTTCACCCAGGAGTACGACGGGGTAGCCCTCGCACACAGTCCCAGGTCCTTACCGTCGACACTGTCATACAACCGGCGGGCCCAGTATTCCCCGGCTCCCTCCAAGGCGCCAAATTTTCGGATGGCATCGGTGGCCCAATTAATCCTCCTGATCACATGATGCGTCTCAGGTGCAGGTCTTGCTGCATCAAAGCTCGAAGATGCCATTCATGCCAAGCTTTCTGTACTCCTTCCAGCCTATATCGAGCTTATGTTTCTAATTTCTGAGACTTATGGTTGCCAAACGCAGGGTGGGTATATACGTACATACATACGCACTGACTAATCGATTTTTGTCCTTTGGGGACCACAATATCAGGGTTTTATGTCCTAAATTAAGGACTTTGATTCCTTCCACCTAGAAGTTACAAAATGAAATTAACTTTTTCCATAATCTATAGAATATAAATGTGTATATCAACCTTAATATATAAGAAAATTTTCAAACCATTTGCAGATCTAAACTTAAACGATATGAAATGGCCATGACCATCAAGACTATTAGTTTTTTAGTTTCGTTCTAGGTATGTGTTTCATAACCTAAGCATGTATCGAACAGTACTGTCTAATTCCGTCGAAATTCGTTGAATACATTACCCCATTGTAGAAGCATATTGGTCGTGTTGCTTTTTTATAAATATTATCATGGGATGTGCTTTGATGAATCTAAGTCGAGACTCTCAAAATAATCTATTGTAAGTAGTTCGCGATTTGTAAATTCCCAAATCTCCTTTGTGGTCAAATTGAAAGGGTGCCGACAAATCATTCGTCAACACATATTAATATTAATATTCAATTTATTTTAAGATCTAGAACTCTCTCCTTTTCTTATCCCTTTGCTCCAAGTCGTACATAATGACAATATCTCAATATCAGTATATTTAAACTTTATTTCAATATTTGAGAATGATCTATAAGAAAAGTAATCGAAATTGCATATTTCGAATATCAAAACAGAATCAATTTCTAATTACGAAAAATTAAAACTAAATTTTCTACATCAAAGGTAGAAAGATACACAATTTACATGAACGGATAAATACTTCTTTTAAATGTTTCATTTATAAAGTAGTTTTAAGTAATTTCAATATCAACACAATCAATGGTGCCCCTTGGAAGGAAAGAGCCCAGCCAGAACTGCCAACCTTTGCACAATCGATATTCGGTCCAACAAGACAGATATTTGCCCAAGGCCCTTAGCCCTTCCTCTTGGTCCAATTTAAAATCATCCTTCACCTTTTCAACGGAATCTTTCTCAATTTTTGAAATGGACAAAGAGACAACGTTCAATATACCTACTCTAACTTAGATTTAAAGAGCGAATGAATGAATTCACTATTTATTTAAAATTATTTTCAGTTTTAAATCAATATTTAATTATTGCAATTATAAATAAAAAATAAATAAAATCAACTAAGTTATCGCAGTCATTATTGAGTAGGTTAGAATATTAAAAGGTAAAAAAAGAATGCCTTAAGGTGAGACTCCCGCTGGGACAGGCAAATAGCTTCTGTATTATTAGAACTAGAAACATGAAATTTTTTCGGAGTTTGTTATAGTTTGATTGCACAATCTTGATAGTTTAGAATAAATTTTTGAGTTAGTTCCGGGAACATAAAGTTGCTGATGAAAAAATGCACAATTTATCAAATGGAAATTATTGATTAAATCTTTGAAAATTCTATTTAACATATCATCTTGCAACTTGTATCTTGACTCTCCACTCTACAAAGTTTCCCTTCTAAATTTACAAGAATTTGATTCAAAAATCGGTAAGAATTCATGAAAGTAGAGTATGTTCAATAAAGAGTATTTTAGTTACAAATAATTAGATTCCACAACAGATGAAACAAGGTGATGTGGCTATCTAATTAAATTTACCTTTAGCCTGCTTCCCCTGGTATGTCAATATTCAATAAAATATGTATAAATTGATTTTTGGGGTTCAGGTTGGTCGAGTGGATAACGTACATGCCTTCTAATCAAGAGGATTCGCTGATATCCGACTTTAATCTAAACCCTACATAATTGAGAAAAAATTAAAATATAGTATCGTAAAATTAACATTTTTTGGAATTCCTCCATATTTATTAAAGAGGGGGGGATTAGGTTGGCCGAATGGAGGTTATATAAGGTAGCGCGGGTTCAAGCCCGACTCGCTGCAAATATTTAACCGGTTATAACCCGATCAGGGGAAGGCAATAGGAAACCACCCCTATGAAAATTTCCCCACGAAAATTACAATGGGTAGGATAGTCTCCACAGTAATCGCCGTCACTCGGAATCGAATATGGCCCTTGAAGAAGAAAAATAAATGAAATCGAGGCGTTGTTTATCAAACCGAAAAGTATTTTGTATGGCGTCATATTTATTATTATTATTATTTTACCCAATTTTTGATCTTAATTACTTCAAATAATTATGAAGAGAATATGTTAACTAAGGGTTAAATATGGTTAATAATATTATTTTTATGATACTATTCAAGAGAATTTGATTGTTTATTAAACACTCTTAGCTATTTCAACCAAATTTTGTACAGTTAATCTGAGGGATCCTAGGAAACGATTAATGTAAAAATAAATAACTCAATATCGATGCCAATGTTTTTGCTTGCGGGACCACTTTTTCAAAAATTTTAGTATTTTTTCGATTCGCTCAAAATTAAATAATTGGTAAAGTTAAATTTTACTTTATATATATAAACTATTTCAATTTATATTGAATGATAGATTATAAATAAAAATGAATTTTCAGTGAAAAAAACTAAACTATTCTTTTTTAAACAAGAGTTAAAATAAATAAAGAGATTAGAAAAAATAATCGTTTCCTTAGATTTTAGTTTAATAAGTGATTGAAAGATATAAAAACGTTTTTATTGGCGAAAATAACTCAAGGTGGAAAGTTTCTCAAAAGGTAGACGGCTTTCGTGAGAATAATAAAAGTAAATGACGATCATTTATTTGCTCGTTTTTTCTTCTCCAAGAAATTGGTAAATAAATAAAGACATTCTTTATCTTTCCAATAGAAATAAACTGCAACGGATTGCGAGACTTTATCCAAAGTCATTTGAAATATTAAAATGTTTAAACCTTTATGATTAATCCAAATCACTGGCTATTTTATGTCCACGTTGACTTTAAATCAAAAATAACGATCGATTTTTTCTAATACTAAAGTAATAACCTTAATAACCTTATTAGATAACATTTTTGATGTTTTGATCTATATTAAATCGATAAAAAATCGTCTCTTTTATTCGAATATTGTTGCTGGTTTGTCCGGTAATTTTGCTGTAAAAAATAATTTAGAGAAAGAAAGACACCCCTATAGGATAGGCACTAGGCAAACAACACTGTCGAGGTGGTTGCAGAGATAACAGGGGGAATGGCCATTTAGGTTTCAATGATCTGGGTTTTCTTTCTATTTATGGTTTTGTTCAGATTACTGCACTTTCGTTCTAAAACTACTCTATATACAAAGACTATTTCTAATCAATTCTCCATTTTGGAAATATAAATATCTCGACACCAGAACGAAATTTTAATGACTTTCTACGGGTTATCGTAATCCAGATAAGCAAACAGTCAAAAATTCATGGTTAAATGATTTTTTACCTCGAATCAGACATTTTAAAATAAGAAAAAAAAAAAATCAAATGAATACAATAGCCCAGAAGACAGGTCCCCCAACTGTATTTACGAAATGATAAAATCTTAAATATTATTTTATTTATAACCATTTAATTTTCAGATTTTTTAATCTTGTGGATATTAGTGAAAATCAATAAAAATAAAAAAATATATGTATATAAAATTCGATCGTGGTCGAAATTCTACACATCAGAAAGAAAGAAAAAGTACAAAAAATAATTTAAACTTGTTCTATTATCTTCTTCTTAAAGGCACTTGCCTCTGTTCTTCCAATTTATTAATTAGCGCTTAACAAAAGATTGATGGCATCTTTTTTGGCCTTCCACTGCTTCTTGTTCCTTGTGGACGGTTGTCACGAACGATTTTCAGTAAACGGTTGGCAGGCATCCTCTCAACATGATCGGTCCAGCACTTTCTTCGAACGCCTATACCCAGTCGGCTATGTCTTGTTTCTAGCTTTGTTCCCTGAGGTCCTCACTGAGGATTTTGTCTCGTGTGATAGTTCTAATAATCCTCATCTCTGTTGTTCTGAGAAGTTGTTTCATGATCCGCTCTTGATTCGGCACCATAAGTAATTACCGGTCGGATGCAGGTCTTCTACGTTCGTACTTTGCCTTCTGAAGATAGGTATTTGTTCTTCCAAATCAGCCTATACAGGAATCCCCTAATAGCTTCTTCTAAATCAGGCTATACAGGAATCCCCTAATAGCTAAACCTTGTCGTGGTGGAGTGATTTGTGTGTACATGTAATTTCACGGGCCATGCTGGCGGTAGCTTAGCTACTGGTAGGGCCTCCTAAGCCAGACGGGCCGAGGATGAGGTGGTGTCAGACGAAGAGAAATACCTGGTCCTCCAGGTTAGAGGTTTGTAGAGCTAGCGACCCACAAAATACTATTATTAAAGCTAAGGAAATATAATTTATCTTCTTCTATAATTAGATGGCTTGGCGATTATCTATTCGAGAGAAACTCTTATGTACAAATTAAAGGTACAAAATCACACAACTTTATTGCTCCATCTGGTGTCCCCCAAGGCAGTCATCTTGGTCCGTTACTATTTTTATTATTTATTAACGATTTAGCAAACATATCGGAATTTTGTAATGTATTATTATTCGCGGATGATATAAAGCTATTTTTGGAGATTTCTACTGAACAAGATTGCCTAAGAATGCAATCTGACTTGAATAAAATAATAAATTGGTGTGATGCGAACCTGCTTTTCCTAAACTTTGATAAATGTTTTACTATTAGTTTTTCTAAAGAACCAAACCACTTTAAATTCAATTATATACTCGAAAATGGCACTACCTGTACTAGAGTTAACTCTATTAAAGATCTTGGAGTTATTTTCGACTCCAAACTCACCTTTAAAGAACACATCACGTATGTGGTGGGTAGAGCTAATCAGAGTTGGGGTTTTATTTCTCGTAGCACTAAGTCATTCAAAAGTCCTGATGTGATTAAATATTTATATTCAACTCTAACTAAATCCATACTTATGTATGCATCTGCTATTTGGAGACCGAATTTGAGGGGTGACATTGATAGGATTGAGAGAGTTCAGCACAAAGTTCTAAGAAAATTAGCATCACTTACTGATAATCCAATGTCAAGATTTAATCATAACTACACTCTTGCTGCTGAGTCCTTCTGCCTAGCTTCTGTAAATTCCTGTATGATAGCCTCTGATTGCATATTTATATATAAAATTATGTCAGGTCAGGTAAAATGTACAGAGCTCTCTGCTCTATTTCCCCTACATAGCCCCAATTATGCATTAAGAAGAACAATGCCATTCTATCCAGAGATGCCTACTGGTAGACATCCTGAAAGAAATCCAGTCTTCAGACTCTGTCATTGTTACAATGAGCTGGCACCAAAATTGGTTAACCCTCAGGAATTTTCCTTGGAAATCAATAAGGTAGCGGCTTTGTTCAAGAAGCTCACGCTTGTTTATGAATAATGAATGAAATGTTAATATATAATTATGTAATGTATTGATGTATGTAATTAATATTATTGATGTATGTAATGAGTATTGTTATTTCTTATAATTTTGTAAATTGAGGCTTTTTAGCCGTTGAAATAAATAAATAAATAAATAAATAAATAAATATTTAAAAGAAACCCGAAACTCACACAACCAATAATTTCCTTATTCTATTATAATTTAGTTTATTTTATTATTTGGGAATAAAAATCTTCATTTTTAAATGTCAATTTGATTCATATTAAAAAAATTGCAATATTTTTAATTACCTTTATCATGTAAAATAAACTCCGATGGATCGTTGCTAGACTTTATCCAAAATCATTTCAAATATTAATATGTTTATTCCTTTATTATTAATCAGATATCACTGGCAATGTGAAGTTCATGTTGACTTAAAATAAAAAATAACGAAGCTTATTACATTCCATTGTTTATCTTTTGACCATGAGCTATATTAAACTGATCAAGTATTATCTTACTCTAGTATAAAGTACTTTAAAATATAATTTTAATAAAAACTTTATATAACCTTTTTTGTGTCAGGGTACTTATAGTAGAATATTAAATTTCATCCAAAATATTTAGACTTTTTTAAATTTTTTTAACCTCTCTGCGAATTTCGGAAATATATACATTTTGTACATTTAATGCTTTAATGGTTGAGATGTTAATCGAAAATTCTTATTTGTAACCTAACACATATTAGATAAGAAATCTCATCCATGTGTAAACTAGGTGATTTTAGCCCAAACCCCTTTTTAGAAAAAGATTTTGGCAGCAGAATGAACTTTCCTTGATCTTGTGAGTTAACGAAATCCAAACAGACAAATCGAAAATAAATCGTGCTTAAAAATGATCTTTATCCTCGTGTTAGAGATTCGTAAACACGAATAAAAAAAAAAAATTGTGTGCATAGTGATGCCATCCGCTCTTGAATTCTTGGCCTAAGCTTAACATTCAAATCCTAATCTTCAAGAAGAACATACAAATTTGACCGTTTAATATAGAATAATAGAAATTATCTAAATATTTGGTTTATAATATATAAATCTTGAGTCTTGTATTAAAAAATAAATGATATGGGTGGATCATAAATATGGCAAAATAATCCCCCTCTTTTTGAATAATAATGTATTCTATAGAAAGGCGATAAAAGACGAAATATTTTTTATCTGGGTAGGTAAATACTTGAAGTCTTTTATCTCTTTGCTTTTGCAGTCAAATTAGACCAATTCATACATTCCAGAAGAATACTTTCGTAAAGACCAAGGAGAGATTAAATCCTTTATCTCAATGTACTCTTTGTGGTTGGAATTCCGTGACTACTGAAAAAAGACGATATATTATATAATAAAAATAGCTGAGAATTCGAGATATTTCTCGCATCCTTGTGAAGAGACAAAGTTGTAAATTAAAATATTTTATCAACACTGTAATAACGGGTATTATCAAAAGCGGGCAGACTGGAATTCTTTCCTTTCATTTATTAGCCATAATTTACCATTGAATTTCCCATGCTTCTGGTTAGGTCCGGCAAATTCACCGCTAAAAATTCATAGCGGGGAAAATCATCACAGGAATAATAATAACAATAATAATTATTATTTTTTACCTTAGATAAGGTCTAAATGTTTTCACATACATCATCATATTTTTATTCATTGTGTTTTAATTGGAAATCTTAAATAATTCGACGTCTATGACTAAAAAGGAAAAAATTCGTTATTTATTTCTAGACCAAGGCTAATTTTGAACAATTTCTCTTCAGAATTTCAAGTAACTATTGGTAAAAAGTCAATTACTCGAATCAAGGAAGGGGGGATATGAATTTTATCTCTTTCGTCGGATCTAAGATAAAAAATCCTCCATTTTTCGGGTAAAAGGTCAAATTTTGAAAAAGGGAAAAAAAACTCTTTCGAAAATTCAAACAATAAAGCCATGTTTTAAGAATAAATCCTCGAACTCAAAAATACTAGGAGAGGTTAAATATTCAAAATATTTAACCCTAAATGATGGGAATCTTGTAATCAAATTTAAACTCAGTCCTAACGAAGCGATTTTTTTGAAAATTTACACACATAGCTATATATTATGACCATAGAATATTCATCTTAGCAAAAATTTCACTGCTCACAAGTTTTTTTTTTACTCTTTTTTACTCATCATCAAAAGTGAATTTCTTTAGACAAATGGAATCTTGTAATGATTTTGTTTCACTTCTTTTCTTGATTTTTGCACACATATCTATTTGTGGTATCAATTCAATAGTTCATAAATTCAAGAAATTATGGGATACAAATTGAAGCTAAATAGTATTTTTCTACATCTAATAATCTTTGTTATTTAGGCTTCAAATTTCAAAGAATTATTTTTTATATTGGTGAATTGGTCCATCTTTCTTTCGCATGATAAATGTTGTAATTCGATTGGAAGCCGAGAGTTGCAAATAAATATCTAAATCTCTCTTTATAGGCATTAACAATGTATTTAAGCAGGATTCAAGCAAAACACCTTAAATCCGGTCGATAAATATGCCAGCTGGGAGTTGGGTTAAGCAGAAACATGCCAGATTATGAATGAATAATGAAGTACGGATCAAGTAACATTTGAAATAAAAAATAAATAAATAATGTTACAAATTCAGAATAAATTTCTCCAGATAGAAAACCGAAAATCTGCTTCAGAATAACTAAGGGATTACTAAGAAAGAAAAACCAAATAAAAGGGGTGAATGAAGCAGCTGTGGCAAAGAATCGGTAGCTCGAATGTAATAGGCTCTACGAAGGGAAAATTTCATTGATGTAATAAGAGATATACAGAAGGGAGTTACAAAACTAATCGGACGAGAAATACTAGTGATGTAGAACAGAATATATATACCGGGTGAGTTTTTTATTTTGAGACAGTCTTATAACTCAAAAACCATGCATTATATGGAAAAAAGTTTCAAATAAAAGTTTGTTTATATTGAGGGGGAAACTAAACTACGCTATTGTTTGTCGACATAGAACAAGTTTTCAAGGATATTCCAATGTCAAGTTCTGTTTTTTAAATGGAACCCTATATTTTTCTATACGTCTACTTAATCTACATAAAAAACTGAACAACTTTCATGAGAACTATTTTTTTTCCATTTAAAAAACAGAGGCTGTCTCAAGATAAAAAACTCATCCGGTATATATATGATTTCAAGCAAGGGCTAGGAATTTAAAATCTAAAGAAATATATTATATAAATATTTATTTATTTTTTGTTCCTGCTGAGGTATGTAGAGCTTGTACGAACCAAATGTGTTGTTCTATGTGAAGACCAAGGATTTCATTCGGGTTAAATAAAATGTGGATTGTCTTGTATGATGTTTTATTTTCAAAGAAAAGAGACAACTCTCCGCTATCTTAAGTCTAAAATTGAAATTATCCCAGCCATCAGCGCCTTTAATCAATATATATTTATTTAAAAAAATTCCAATATTAATATTAAAAAAAACACAATTTAGAAGTATTATAGTAGAATTTTTTTAATTTTTAGATCAATGGGGGATGGGACTTGAACTCCCTGAGTCCGTCCCCATCCCTACGACCCTGACTCCAAGCACTCTGATTTATATAAGAATAAAAAATTGCGAATTAGACTGGAAGGTTTAGCAATGAATAAAATATAATAGCTGGATAAACAGATATATAGTCATGACAAATGAAGTTGTACCTCTTTCGGCTTAGTTTTATAGTTAACAGTTAATTTTGATTCATGAAATGACAAAAAAGAGTGCATATTAGTATGAGTGCTGAGTATAATGGATTGAGAATGAAATTTTCTTACTAGTGGGAAAAAGTGAAGGAGATTAAGAAAGGAATGAAAAACTGTAATGCTTTTTTTATCTATCCACATAAAAAGACATTTAAGCAATAGGATTTTTATAGATAAATAGACTTATCATAATATTTTGTTCTCAAACCAGGACAATTTCGAGAGCTTATTCGAAATAAAAAAAAAATTCTATATGATTTTACAATGAATTCCGATACCCAGGATAGCCCAAGAACGGAATGTCAAAAAGTTCATTTGCAACAATACGTAAAACTGATTAGATTTTGAAATATCTCATTCAAAAGGAAGAAAATATTATTTTTTGAGTTATACTATTGATATTTTAAGAGGATCATACCTATATATGTTATTATAGTATAGACATAAATGAACAATTTATATTTAAGTTTATTAATAATTACTAGGGCAGCTCTAGTGTACCGTGTCTTGAAGTTTTCCCTTTTTTATTATTTAATGTGCGGGTGAGCGATTCTTTCATTAGAATTTGATCGATGAAAATAACTAAATAGGGCGCGTATAGAATGATCTCACTTTCTTTAGAGCTAACAAGGCATTGCAAGGATGCCAAACAAGTTCAAACGTGGCCAAATACAAGTTCAGACCTGTTTCAGACTATTAGAGATTAATTTCTTAATTTCTATTATTCTAGGAATGGCCTTTTGCACTCGGACCAAAACGATACTCGTTATAGAGTGAGAGAATATTCAATTGGACTTGATTAGAATTCAAACAAAAATGTACAAAAGAAATTACTTGCTGCGACTCTAACCGAGTTTTGAAAAAAGTTTTTACTTAATTTTCTTCTATTTCTTTATATTTTTAATTGCGTCGAGAAATCCACTAAAATGTTGTTTATAGTACACTTAAATTTGCCGAGGCAACACTTTATAATTTTTTCCAAAAAAACCGGGACAAAATGACAAACTAACCGGGACACCTGAACCATCATACCTTAAAACCGGGACAGTCCCGGTCAAACCGAGACGTATGGTAAGCCAATAGATAAACCACAGCTTAACAGTTTGGTGTTGGACAAAAAAGCTGAAACTCATAATAATATAGATTTCGAGTTATATGCCATTCGTAGTGTCTAATTTCATAAATTTGAATTTTGTATAATAGCCTGTTGTATTTAAGGTTCCATTCAAAAGTAGAACGTGTCTCTTTTATATCGCTACAATGTTTGTTTGTATGTCCGTCTCTCTATAAGAGTATTGTAACTCTTAAACTAAATAAGATACAAACATATAGTAGAAGAATAACTCGTAAACTAAATTTACAAGTTAATATATTAACGGAAAAAAAACTCGACAAAAATCATTCATTTAAAATGTTAATACTATTTTTGATTTCGGGAAAAAATAATATATTAATTTTGTATCATTCGCATCCATTATAGGTTTGTAATAGAATAGCAAGGAATTGGATAAAAATTAAAAACACAGAGTTTTATTAAATGGGCCAGACCTTTCGTCAATTTATTTTGACTTCCTCAGTGGCCCATTTTATCGGTCTTTTGTCAAATTTCACTATACGTCAAAACATAGTGAAAATGTTTTTTGACAAAGAGTGATAAAATGGGCCACTGAGGAAGTAGAAATAAATTTTCGAAACCTCTGGCTCATTTAATAAAGGCTCTGTGTTTTTGATTTTTGTCCAATTCCTTGCTATTCCTATTACAAATTTGTAATGGATGCGAATGATACAAAATTAATGTATTATTTTTTCCCGAAATCAAAAATAGTATTAACATTTTAAATGAATGATTTTTGTCGAGTTTTTTTGTGTTGTCAAAAATAAAAAAAAAAACATTTAAAAAAATTATTTCACTTTAAAATGACGGTATGAGGAAGGCACGAATTAGCCATTTTTAGGTGATTTTACGCTTAGAAATGGCATAACTTAAAATTACGAAAAAATTTCACAAATACCCATTAATTTCTTATTGAACATGACTAAGAACGAACTTAATATCTCAAGTATTTTGGAAGTTATAAGGTGCTTTCCATAGTATCGTCATTAGTCAGGATATTTTAAATTTAATGTTTTTATAGAAAACATATATTATTTAGAATTTTATTTAATAATGTTCAACAAAGCATCTTTCTCTCCTTTCTTTGTATAGTTGTCCATTTATTTTTTGGTATTTCATCAAAATAAGAGTGAATATGGCACGTGTAGAAAGCAACAACTTGACCCTCTGGGACTTTGGGATGCTTCCATAGAAGCTTCATGAAAATTTAAACTCTTAAAAAACCAATGAGACAGTCCAATGTGTTTTTCATTTGTTGCCGTAAAAAATAAAATACAAAGAGATTGAAATGGAAAAATCATCGCATTCATTTCGGATTTCATTTATCGGTGTCTAGAGACCTTTTATTTTAAATTTTTTACAATAGGTATATCCTCTTTTTAGCGAAACAAAATTTTATTTTGACTTTTTTTATCTATATTTTCCTTTCTTGTACTTTTTATATTTAAGCTTAAGGCAACCAACCATCGTGAATTTAGATTAGAATATATATATATATGAGATAGGAGCAAACAAATCAGGAGTCAATTTGATTGAAGATTGACTGTAGTAAGGAAAGAATTTCAATTTCTTATTAAGGGAATATGGGGTAGGTTCTTGGTGAAACATATTTTATTAAAGTAAAGAAAATTTTAAAAATATAAAAAACATATCTTTGAACTCCTGAAGATGGGTTCGTACTTGAAATACTATATATAGAGTAATGATAAAAAGCATCTTATCTTTTATAAAGAGAAACAAAGGTTGTCCTCTGCTGTTTATTTGCATCAAGCAGAGGACAACCTCTTTGTTTGCTGTTTATTTGCATCAAGCAGAGGACAACCTCTTTGTTTCTCTTTGTTAATCAACAACTCTGCTACTTTCGGCAAAATAAAAACTTTTCAATTTTCTTATCCTTTATTTTTGTAAAACCTACCTAGAAATTTTCTTTACTTTATTTAATTTCAATTTCTATGACCTTAAAGTGCTTGATATACTTAGGAATACTATCAATTGAATTTCCAAAATATTTTTAAATATTTCTTTATACATAACAACTCTCATTAAAATTGAAAAATTATACCTATTTTTTATAGACATTTTTTTTTAGTTTAATCCATTATGGTTAATACTGAATCGATCTGGAATAGAATTAGATTTAATTTTTCATAATTACGAAAAATTAATAAAATATCAAATTTCACCCTAGACCAGAATATGATTAAACAACATTTTTTATTAAGCAAAATAATAATTTTTTTATGGTATTTCAGTTGAAATGGGGCCTTCTTCTAAACAAAGAGATCCTTCCTCTCATTCTTGAACTCCATTAAATAAATTATTCTATTTAATTCACCGATTCGATCTTAGGATATCCAGCTTTCATATAATTTTTAAAAAATTTATACATACATAAGCTGGCCAGCTTTTGCTTGTACTTGACCTATTCTTATTAAAAAGAAATCTAGCCATTGATTTTCCATTTTGATAGTTTCCCTTTAGGTCTCTCCAATCTGATGTAGGCAACAAGAAGACTGAGAGTTGAAAGGCTGTAAATTATTTAACAGCAGAAGGTGGGTGTAGACATCACCCATCTCATGAATACCCTGGCTACATCAAATTCCTTAACTTCGATCATTATATGAGAATCAATACCAAGAACATCCAAGACTGATATCCTATCCATGCATACAAACATGGCCTCCACATAAAATTTCGGATCCGGGACCCAAAATATAAAGCCAGCCCCTTATTGTGGAATAAGTATGTTTTTTTATAAAGTAGAAAAAGTTGGTCACCCTACGCCCTTTTTTATCAATATTTCTATAATAGCTGTAGCACTATTTTATTTTAAACATTTCATGCTTAAAAACTACCCCAAACTGAAAAAAAAGACTGAGCGCCTTAACAAATTAAAATGGTAGTTCAATAGATAATATCATCCTTAAACTGCACTTCAATTATGTCAGAAAACTCCATCAGTGTCCTATTTACAGTCAATTTTTTTTTTTCATTTTTAAGCTGGATTTACACGAAACAAGTATAGATGGATCACAACTTGGACTAAGTGCTCTTATACACGTCCACTATGCCGAGCAGATTTCCACAATTAGTCACTTAGATATTAGGGTAGATTTGATTTTGGGAGGTGTAAAAGTGGTCGCAAATCAGTCATAATTTTAAAATCTTTTAATAAATTGTCTAAAAAAGATTTGGCTCTGAATTGGTTCATAGACGTGAACCAGAGGTTGACCACGAAGACAGGTTTAAGAATCATCTACATTATATTTTATTGACTATTTACAAAGGATTCCTAAGTAGGGACTGAAAAAATAAAATATTAATTTAAAAAGGTCTCTTATGATTTTTTGATAAGAGTTATTCAAAGTTATATTTGAACTTAGTAAATTTTTAGATTTTCTTACTTTTACGGGCAAATTATTATTATTTAGATTAAATATCATAAGATTTGTAGAGCTTTCAATTTTCTACAGGAATATGTAGGTATTTCTCGTTGCTGTATGTTCACTTGTTCAAAAGAAAAAAAAATGTAAAAAGTTGAAAAATCCCATATTATTTAAATGGAAAATGTATGGTCTTTAGGGCAGGGTTTAATTTGAATATTAAGAGCTGTTTTTGGTCTGATTTTTTTTAGACCATAAGCTAAAAATTTAGGGGCGCTGCAAGAAAAAAAATTCAACTTGGTAAATAATGGACACGCTAGTGAATAGTCTTTCTAATTAAAATGAATCTTTATTTAATCAATACTTTGTAATGATGAAATGCTGGATATCAGCTATTTTGTGGAACCTACCTTGAAATTTTATTTACTTTTTATTAATCAATATGCAAACAAAAAAAAAATCACAAACGTCCAAAAAAAAATGCAAAAATATCCATCAATACTTAAATGTGAAAAAGCACAAAAATTGGATTATAATAATATTATTTTACACTCACACACACACGTTTATTATTTTATGTGCCATGCTCGTCACACGGGAGAGTACTCTCCGCATAATAATATCCTGGGATTCACTGGGGGTGGTTTCTGTTGCCTTCAATTGTAACTAGTAATAATTCTCTAATTCTATTAATAAATAAATCAGCGGGATATAAAGGCACAGTTTATATGGCATATTATTTATTTTAATTTGAACGAAACAGTACTAGTAGAATTTTCAGCTGAAAGTAATGGAAGGCAGCCCAGGGATAGTGAAGAAACAAAAAATTATCTCATTTCCAAATAAGTTGTATTTATTATTATTTATTTATTGCATTGTCATTTCTTTCTTTCTTCCTTTCCTTTTAAACCAACGTTTCGGGGGATTCTTCCTTTCTTCTTCTTCAGGGTTTCAAAGGGTCAATGAAGGAAACAATACACCTTATTTGGAAATGAGATAATTTTTTCTTTCTTCACTACCCCTGATTAGAATATTTCAACCAAATAATGGTGGATATGGGATGCCAGACATTTAGAGATGTCAAACAGCTGGCGGGGGACAGAGTCGAGTGGAGACGGATTGTTGCATCAAACCAGTCTTAGGACTGTATACTCAATGATGATGATAACTACCCCTGGGCTGCCTTCCATTACTTTCAGCTGATTTATTTTAATATTTTACTTATTTTCTCATTCTTTAAGAAATGGACGTGTAATCGGTAGCGGATCTACGATTTTGCCGTCAGTAGGCTGAAATATTTTGTCGCCCATTCTCACTATTTTGGGCCCTAGGCAAAATATTTATTTCGGGCCTCTACGTAAAATCATAAAATATATTTAATACATGTATATAAATAGTTCGAATTAATTGCCTCTTTAGACTAGGCCAAAGTCCGCCCCTGCCTATTTTTGTCAGAAGGTTAAGATTTTTGAGCCTCTCTAGAAGCCGTATACTTTGTAATTCTCCTGTTACCTACAAATATTTACTAAGGTAAAGCATCTGAAATTAATCTAAAATTGAATACAAAACACAGCAAATAGAAAGTAAATTTCTTTTTTTTATATATATAAATTTTATTAAACCAATTATTTTACATGAGTTAATGTATACATTGTATTTGAGCTTCGACTCCGGAGATTACTTCTCCACCATCGAGTTGTCCTTGATCATCTTTTTAGTCCTTGCTTTTTTAATAAGAGGAAAAAAACTAATTAAAGAAAAAACCTCTTTTCCGATAATTATTCCAATTCCATTATTTTTCAATCGCATCCCTTCCGAAAGTAAATTTTTTTTATAAATTTTATTAAACCAATTATTTTACATTAATTAATGTATACATTGTATTTTTTGCTTCGATTCCGGAGATAACTTCTCCACCATCGAGTGTCGCTTATTCATCTTTAGTCCTTGTTTTTAATAAGAGGAAAAATCTAATTAGATAAAAAACCTCTTTTCCGATAATTATTTCAATTCCATTATTCCCCAATCAAGTCGATTGGTTAGTTATCCTTCCCATTCGAAAGTAAAAAATTAAACTTTATTAAAATTATAAAAGACAATAACATGAAACATAAATAGGATTTATATGTATGAGAGTATATTAATGAAATCTAATTAAATCAAAGCTAGCAATAATAGCAATAAATAAAAATAACACATTTTAAGTAAATTAAATATAATTTTTCATGCATCGTCCAGGCACTTAAAAATGTTGCCGTCTATACATTTTTTTCTACAAAATCTTTAATGACAGTGTCAAATGAAATTGCTTCCAATATATCGGATTCTATTAACAAAATTACCAAATCATGTAATCTCTTTTCCGACATTGTTGATCTTAAGGACGTTCCTACCTAATAAATTGATTTTCTTGCAATCCTTTTAAAACTTTGAATAGACATATTATTCATATTACTGTCCTTTATACGTAGAATTTTTTTTCAATAGTCCTTGCAGAACTAAATTTGTAAATATTGACCATTGAAATTTACATATTTAACACGCGAACCCTATCCCGATTAATGTTAAAGCGACTATTTCATTAAATAACAATATCAATTTTCTTGAAATTATTTTGAAAAACTGAGAATCATTAACTGAAGATATAACAAATATTTTTCCGTTAAAATAATTGTAACAAACGATATTCGTTTTGTCTGAAAAATGTTAAAATTTAGGTACTTTTGATGGTTTTCATTTTTTCTCTCATGGCATGGGAAGTGAGATATGGCGACTTGACAACGTCGCACTAAAATCACTCAATTTTTCCATATCTAAAAAACTTCTGCAGCTGGTGCATTTGAAATTTTTAGCTAATTCTCTCAACCTAACTATACTGTTCTCATCTGGAATTTCGCAATGAGCTGTTTCACGAAGTGTTTTTTATGCTTTGTCTTTTAGCATCGGTATGAATTCAATGTTGCCAGATCCGAGAAACGCAGTGAAAATATTTTTGCCTTTCTGCGCGTGCGAGAGTAGGGGAAAGAGCGAACTGCATCTGAGCTATATTAGGGAACGTCCTTAAATAATAGGGTATTCAGCAGAGAGAAATAAAGTTTCCCGTCTAAATAAAAATTCATAAAAGCCTCAAAGTCAAAATTAAGTGTCCGTCGAAAATTTGCAGCCGTAGGCTTCAGCCTGCTTAGCCTAATAGGAAATCCGCCACTATGTGTAATATATTCCCTTTTATTTCCTTTATTTTCAAGACACTAACACTCTCTATACTATGTATATTTGATGTAGGTGTAAATATATACAAAAATGTATTCTGTTACTTTTTAGAGCTACTCTACTAACTTTTCACCTATTAACTATCTTTCGATTTAACACTACATATAACCGTATAAAACTAAATATTAATTAGATATGTACCTTAAAATTTTATTATGTTTATAATTTTTCTATTTCTTTTTATTTATTGATTTGTCCTCTAAAAACAAATGAACCTAAATGCTCTCATCTATGACTTTTAAAATTAACTTCTTGCCTAACTTCTTCTTTGACTGTTTTCTTCCAAGCTTGTCTTTTTTAAGTGTTATTGATGTTTTTCGTGTTGATGTTGATGTTTTGTCTCATGAGTGCACTACAGGAATGATTACAATTTTTTCCTTCAGGTCATCGTAATCAATGTTGTCTTGATTATTGTTGTTGTTTGATTATGGTGTTGTATGGTGTTTGTTGCACAGGTCTTGGATATCAAATTGCACATACTATCATATATGTGTGATTAGAAACAAAGCTTGTTAATATACAATTTAAGAATGAATTTTAATTTTTAATTTTCTTCTAAGATATAATTTTATTTAGAGATAATCTGAAGATGTTTAATAATTACAAAGGAGAGTGGGGATTACATAACTATTTCTTTAATATATGAGTAAATAATTTTTATTTTCGAGATTGTATATTTTAAAATTTAAATTTAAATTTATCTCTATGTTTTCAATATTATTAAACATCTTAAAACAGCTTCATAATTTTATAGAGCTTTAGAAATTTGCTTCTGAAGAATCCACTAAAAAATGTAATATAAAATCTTAGTTGATTTTAGCTAGTTCGAATTCATTATGGATTATCAGATGTCAAATAGCACAAGGTCAAATTTTGATTTTAGAATCTAAATTTGTCTTTGATCCTAGATATTAATAAATCTGGTTTGAAGTTATATCTACTATTTGAAGCTCCATAGGGCTATCCCAAATCAAAAGACCTATTTTTTATTTAGTTTTATTTAATATAATTTATAATTACATATATTATCCACATGCATGTAGTTTTCACAATATTTATTTACTTATTTTTATTTATACAAACTTATAAATAAAGTAACAAACAACTTGCTATCATTTTTAATTTCTATTTACTAGGGTTATATTATTTTCTCTTCTAAACATGTCTGCAGT
>JALMQS010000202.1:0-25903 GCA_024734495.1 Forficula auricularia
GACAGTAGATGGGCGGTAATGACTGGTCCTCGCAGGGTACCCAGCTCTCACTTTTGGCTCCACGTGCCACACCCCGGTAACTGCATTGGCCTGCAGGCTAAACTTAGTGAGGGTAGCCAGATATGGCGAAAAACCGTAGCGTCTGTACTCCATGTTAGGGGCGGCTACAAACAGCGTCTGTTCTCCATGTTAGGGGCGGCTGATATCAAACCAGATATGGTGAAAACCGTAGCGTCTGTACTCCATGTTAGGGGCGGCTACAAACAGCGTCTGTTCTCCATGTTAGGGGCGGCTGAATTAAAACCGAAGAAGGCAATGGGAAACCACTTCGGAATCTCACTCCCAACGACCTTGCACATGAAATGGATAAAGAAAACGGAAAACAAATTACGGGACAGGGGTTCGGATCCCCAGAACCGGTCGGTGTAGGCAGTGAGCGAGTGGGCTCCTCCCGACCGCCATCAAGCGACCACTCAGTGCCTGCGACGATTGACCAGGTCGCGGCACAGTCTAAAGTTACTGGAATTGAAGAAAGAAAAACAATATTTAGCCAACATCCACGTATTCAAAGAACTCCACCGAAGAAGATTATTGCTGTGTCCAAAACCAAGGACACAACTCCTCAAATAAAGGAAAAAACCAACAGAACTACACCGAAAGAGAGTATGACTGAGTCCAAAATCAAGGATACAATTCCTCAAACAAAGGAAAAAAATCCCGCATGCTGCTCTGATCTGAAGTTAGAAAATAAAAAACTTTTAGATCGGGTCAACAGGATAGAGCTTGAATTCAATAAACAAAAAATTGAAATTCAAAAACTTAGAGTAGAAAATGAAGAACTCAGAAAAGAACAGTCCTCTTTTAGCCAAAAGTACATGACAGAGACAATACCTGTAGTCAATACAGAGGATGTAATAACATCTGATGATGAGTTATACTACACCGATTCTTCCGAATTTGAGTCGAAAAGCCCTACGGGACAAATTAAAAGGAAAGCTAATTTCTCTCCTGAAGATCTAACCAAACAGCAAACCCGGATAAGTTCATCAGAAGATATCGGCAACAAAGAGAAACGACAAAAAACTCTTAATTCACCATTAATACCTATAGGAAGAGAAAAACAAAAAAACAATTTAAAAGACCAAACAGGAAAAAGACCACCTCCAATCTATGTTGAAAAAATTACCAACCACAAAACCTTTGCTGAGAAAATTGAAAAAGGACTAACAAAAAATAGTTATACATACAAAACTCTCAAAAATAACACAGTTAAAGTCAGCTGTTTTACTGACATAGCATATAGAATGGCAATTGCTGTACTTCAAGAATCTTCTTACTCGTACCATACATACGAAAATAAACAAAAAAGACCCATCAGGGTTATGGCAAAAGGGCTGCACCATTCATGGCCAACTGATGATGTCGTCGCAGATTTGAAAGACAAAGGGTTTAACGCTGAAAGCGCTATTAATAAACTGTCCTGGAAAGAGAAAAAACCTCTTGACATGTTTATCCTGTCATTCCATAATACAGAAAATGTTGAAAGCGTACATAAAATTACACACATCCTGAATACAAAAGTCGAAATACACCCAATGAAAGGAAATAAAATGATCCCCCAGTGCAAAAAATGCCAAGCCTTTGAGCACACACAATCATACTGCATGAGAAGCCCGAGATGCGTGAAATGTGCAGGTAACCATTTAACAAAGGACTGCATTAAACCAAAAGACAGGGGACCAACCTGTGCGAACTGCAACGGAAGCCATCCAGCAAGCTATCGTGGCTGCGAAGTTGCTAAACAATTACAAGAAATACGTAATAAACAAAATAAAGTGAAAAGAGCTGATGAAGACGTACCTAAAGTTAACAACCAACAACTTGTGAACAAAGAAAACGAAATGCATAAAGTAAACCACATTGCGCAGAATGTGGACAAAGAAGTACAAGAATCAACCTCAAGCCAACAATTAAGCTACTCAAGTGTAACTAAAGAAAAAACACCCACATCAAATCCAGTGGAAAAAATAATTCAAACAATCATCAGTAAACTTGATCGACTGGAAAATCAATATACTAGTATAAACCAGAGATTGAAGAAACTAGAAAACCTCCCAAAGTCAGGGAGGAAATCCAAACCTAATAAACTATGAAGAGTTTATCAATAATGGCCTGGAATGCCAATGGACTATTGCATAAACGCAATGAGCTCCAGGTAGCCATAAAAGTAAACAATATCGACATATGTCTAATATCTGAAACACATGCCACAAGAGATACAATATGCAAAATTAAGGGATACAAATTCTATAATGCTTACCATCCTAATAACTGCGCTAAGGGAGGAGCGGTATCCTAATAAAGCAAAATATACAACATCATGAAGATCTCAAATTCCAAACAGAAAAAGTACAAATCTCCGCAATTACAGTCAAAACAAAGAAATATCCTATCACGATCGCTAGCATATATTGCCCACCACGATATAAATTAGAAGAAAATGAATACACCGAAATAATGAAACAGCTTGGAAACCGATTCATACTCGGAGGTGATTTTAACGCTAAACATATCCATTGGGGATCTAGATTAAACACTAGTAAAGGAATAGAACTTCTGAAGGCCATCCGTACAAACGCTTGTGAGGTCCTATCAACAGGAAAGCCCACATATTGGCCCACGGACTCAAATAAAAAGCCAGATCTCATAGACTTCTTTATCATCAAAAATATATCAACTAACTTCATGATGATAAATGAAAACCACGAATTAAGCTCTGATCATAGTCCTATTGTCCTTACGATCAGTGAAAATATCATACAAAAATCATATAATCAAGTACTAGTTAATAAAAGAACAGACTGGTCAAGTTTCAAGACGGAACTGACTCGAGAAACTGACCTAAGCACCTCAATTGAAACCCCGGAAGATATCGAAACAGAATTAAATAAATTAGTTAACAATATACAAATGGTAGCCTGGGATAACACTCCCGTAATAATAAAAAAACTTCATGGTATAAACTACCCTCGAGAAATCATTAACCTCATAAGGGAAAAACGAAAAGCAAGAAAGAAATGGCAAAGGACACGTGCACCAATACACAAAACCAAATGGAATCAACTTACACGTCAATTGAAAACAGAAATTGCTAACATCAAAGCAGAATCAGTGCAAACTTATCTTAGCGAACTATCGGCTGAGAGATGCACCGATTACTCACTCTGGAAGGCAACAAAATCGATCAAACGCCCAATATTGCAAGCACCGCCCTTCAAGGACGCCCAAGGAAAATGGGTTAAAGATAATCAGAGTAAAGCCGATCTGTTTTCAGATTACTTGGCCAATATCTTCATGCCCAACCCAGAAAAACCGAACCAACAACCCCTTGAATATATCTCATTAAAAGAGTTAGAAATTAAAATTACACCGACTACGGTCAAAGAAGTACAAAAAATAATAAAATCTGAAATTAAACCAAAGAAATCTCCAGGGTATGACCTAATTACGGGACAGGTCCTGACTAATCTACCAAGAAGGGCTGTTGTGCAGATTACTAAAATCATTAACTCAGCCTTCCAGTTAAATTACGTGCCTCGGCAGTGGAAGATAGCGGAAGTGATTATGATTCTTAAACCGGGTAAACCTCCAAATGAGCTCACCTCTTATAGACCGATCTCACTATTACCAGTACTTTCTAAATTGTTCGAAAAAATCCTACTCAGAAGATTAACACCAATCATTGAAGAAAAGAAACTGATACCCAATCATCAGTTTGGATTCAGGCGTAAACATTCGACAATTGACCAGGTGCATCGAATAACTAGAGATATAGAAAATGCACTTGAGGAGAAGAAGGTCTGCTCGGCGGTCTTTCTCGATGTATCACAGGCATTCGATAGGGTCTGGCATGATGGACTACACCATAAGCTTAGAAAATCCCTACCGGCATGCTATGCAAATATCATTAAATCTTACCTCGAAGATCGATATTTTCGAATAAAACAAGAAGACGCTTACTCGAAGCTTAGGAAGATTAACGCTGGGGTTCCTCAGGGAAGTGTGATGGGCCCACTCCTTTACCTCCTCTATACCAGTGATCTGCCAGAAAATTCCCTAAATACAACAGCCACATTCGCCGACGACACGGCAATCTTGGCAACCGGACAAGACAATAACGTATCTACTCAGAAATTAAACACCTCAATCTCCAAAATCCAAGCATGGACCGATAAATGGAGAATTAAATTAAATGAGAGCAAATCGGTACATGTTGATTTTACCAATAAAAAGATTAACTATGTGCCGGTATATCTCAATGGCAAAATTGTTCCATACTCTAATCAAGCGAAGTACCTCGGCATGACGCTGGACGTGCGCCTTCGCTGGAAAGCTCATGTCAAGAAAAAAAGAGAAGAACTAAACAATAAATACCGAAATATGCATTGGATAATGGGCAGACAGTCCTCAATGCCTGTCCAAAACAAGCTGCTCTTATACAACCAAGTCCTTAAACCAGTCTGGACTTATGGCATTCAGTTGTGGGGGTGTGCCAGCCAGACAAATAGAAACATAATACAAATTTTCCAAAACAAAGTTCTGAGGAGCATTGTCAACGCACCGTGGTACATTCGAAACACAGACCTCCATCGTGATCTCGGAATTGAGACGGTCAGTGAAGTCATCAAAAAATCGGCCATAGCCCACCAGGCGAGACTGGAATCACATATTAATGAAGAAGCTGCCCAACTCCTCGATGTGGACAACATGACACGGAGGCTCAGGCGAATTAAACCGCATGAACTTGTGGAAGGTGTCCACTGATAGGAAGAAAGAAAAGAAGACAAATGATTTAAAATTAATCAAATATGTAAAATATTGATTGAAATTGTATAAATTTTAAATAAAAGACTAATATTACTTATTAGCTGCTGGGCAGCCTGCCCATATCCTCGAAAAGTTTTCTACGGACTCTCCCCACGGGGGAGTTATCTTCCACAATCGGTTGCGAGCCAACAGGGGTTTCATAGTGCTGGTCACACACATATTTTTCGTTGGGGACTTGATAAGTTTTCGTCACTTCTTGGGGATTCCTCTCTTGTATGTATATTTTTATTGGTGTCGCCCATGGTTTAACTTTAATTTGAACAATATTAATAATTTTTTTTTTCCACTCTCTATTTGAAATATTGCATAAATATAAAAACAATCGGCCTTTGTGAATAATTAATTCGATACTTTGACAGACATTTTTTAATGGTTCATGGTCAAAATTGGGTTCAATTATTTCCAAATTCTGTTCAATGCTTTTTATCACTTCTAAATTGTATGGGATTAGAATTTTAAATTCTATTGCTAATCTTCTTGGATGCACATAAACTAAATTGCCCCTATGATCCAAAAAAGAAGGACTATCTTGATACTCGACGCTATAATCAGGCCAATCAAACATCTAAAAAATAATAAGAAAAGATAGTACTCACTCAGACATAGCATATGAACAGAAGTAATATACCAACTATGGATTGTAGATGAAGACAGTTCGATCTTTACACTAGCAGCAATTCACATCAAATGAATATTACTCAAGCATTACAAATGTTTTATTCAAAATAACATCTGCTAAACATGTGTAATGTTTAGAAACAACCGTCTTATGTAGAATTTTTTTTATATAACATCCTGACTTCTTTGTGAATAATACAACATCTGGTTTCTCACGCTGCGCCATTTTTATATTATTGAATAGCCACCCATTACCCTCACCCGTTACATATATTTTTCCGATAAACACCCAATACCCTCACCCTGTAAATATTTGGCTATATTGTCCCTAACCCGTTCAAAATTTTATATATCTATATTTGGAATTTCGAGGGTTAAAAACCTCCAAAAATTTTTGACAGCTTTGTAGACTAAAGTCTAATATCTTTCCTTAGAAAGCAAAGCTGTCAAGTCCCATGAGTTATTAGTCGTGTATAAATTTTAATTCGATTGAAATAAAAAAATGGGGTGTAAATTAGTCATGTCGCAAAATAAATATTTTAATCGTTCATATCTCATTTTCGGTAAGTCTTGAAATTTGAAACTTGAGCTATCTAGAGGATATAAGATGTACCACAAGATTTTGGCTAAAATAGAAGTACCGGGAGTTAACATTTAAATGAAAGATTTTTCGTTTTTTTTATTTTCTCAAAAACCGAACTAATGATTTTTTATTAAATTGGTGTACTTATCAAGTGTCATGAGTTATTAAGCTATTTAAAGGCAAAAAGTTACCTACCATCGCTCGGTGCTGCAGGCACTCATTATTATCTAGAAAAAAGAGCAGAATAAATGATTTTTGAATTATTAATTGTGTAAATTCGCAATCAAAGATATTTGGGTCAGGAAAATTAATTCCAGTTTGTTAAATGTCCTAAACTAATTATTGGCTAATGAATCGTTTTTATTCTTTTATTTTTATAATAATTTTAATTCGAAGGAATTTGAAATTTGTTTTCCATCTCGATTTTCGAGCAATACAAGTTTAAAGAAATGACAATCTTTATTTTTAGTTTCTCCTAACTTTTATCTCTATTATTATTGTTATTCAGTTCCATTAATCAGAGTTAGATGTGACAAATCAGACAATCTGGTGTGAACCACACGAAAGATTTTAACCATTCATTCATAAATTAATTCCTGTGAATACATTGTAATAGACTGTGAATACATTGTAATAGACTGATGAAGAGGGCAAAGCCCTCGAAACTATAGTCTCGTTATAAATAAATAAAATTTATAATTCCAGCAGAAGACACACTCTTTTATTGTCTCCTTCAATATATAAAAATTCTGCTACTCTCGGCAAAAACTTTCAATTTAATATTGTGGTTTCATCAGGCTCTATACAAAAAAATACAAATGAATCATTAAAATCAACCCAGACATAATATAATATAATTCTTGTCTGGGTTGATTTTAATGATTCATTTGTATTTTTTTTATATAGAGCCTGATGAAGCCACAATAAATTGGCGAAACGTTGCAATTGATCTCATGTTTTAACACGGTGTTTAATTGTTCCTTTTTTATCTATATTATTTGAAATTTAAACAATGATCACAGCCCCGCAGGGGGGGGGGGGGTTCAGGTGTACCCTTGGGACCTTGGCATTTTTTTATTATTATTCCACTTCATAAGAACACATACTTGTTCCATAATAAGTGGCCCGCTTCAAATTTGGTGCCCCGGGGGCTATGGCAATAGTATGGGCAAAATAAATACGAATTTTAATATTAGCCAGACTATAGATAATGTTAAATCTTCTTTAACATTTTTTAAATAATTTTATCAAATTCAAACAAGTATGCATCCATTTTTTATTTCCAAAAATAGTCACAAACTTATTAATTTTACCAGACAACGCCACCTTTATCATTATCTGTAACATTAACAATATACTTTAAAAAAGTAGTAGTTTATAAGTACAGGGTGGCGCAGATGGATCGGGTGGTTTTAAAATACTTGGTGGTGGTTTTGAAGTGGACTGTACGTCTGGAGTGGGGGAGCCAGGGGTTCGGCGGTCTTCGTGCTGTGGTGGGGGGGGGGGACAGGAAGTTTCAGTTGCAGACTCCATCTGCGCCACCCTGTACAATAAAATAGTTGGTACCCAGCAATGAATGGATGAATTTTCATGATATATTATGTAAAACGGGGGTGTCCAATCTTTTGGCTTACACGGGCCGCATTTGAAGGAAAAACAAATGCCTCGGGCCGCATATAAAATTTACTAATTCCATTGATATTTGTTAATAAAAAAATATTGCTAATAATGTAGAATTATGATATCCACCAAGGCAAAAAAAAAAAACTAAAATATCATAGCATTATAATGTTTGAATTATTTTCCTTCAGGATTTTGTTTTTAAATCATTTATCTACTTCTATTAGCAATTTGAAGTCTTTTAGAAATATGTATATCGAGTTTAATTATTTCTTAAAGATTTCCAAATTCTTGAATTAGTTGAATGTTCTCTCTCTATATATAATATAATAACGAGTATCCAATTAGTCCAAGTGCAATAGTCAAAAGACTAATAGAAATTAAGAAATTAACTTCTACTAGTCTAAAACAGGTCTGAACTTGTATTTGGAATCCTTGCTTTGGCTGCTATAAAGAAAGAGAGATCATTATTCTATTCGGGCACTTTTTAGTCATTTTTCTAGATTAATTATTTTTAATTACTGAAATAATAAATAGTACTTGGAGCCACCGAGCGATGCACGTTAACCCCTGAGACCGCCCCCCTCCCGAAACCACACACCTCGCCCCCACCACTGCACCCCCGGATCCCCTACAACTGCACCCCACCTCCTGCACCTCCCACATCCACCCCACCCCGCACCCAGTTTTTGAATTTCTAGCTTTCTAATGGTCCACATATTATGTGTATATTTGTTTACTCGTACACCAATTTGCCCACATTCGTTCATATTGATAAACATTATAAAAAATAAATAGGAAAATAATAATAAAAAAAATAATCGTATAGGATCTGAAATAAAAACATAAAATTAAATAAGATTTGTTTCCAAGTTATATAAAAAAAGCGACTTCAACCACTTTATTTGTAAACACACCTGTTTTGTTATGATCTAGACACCTGCTAATTAAAAACAAACAAAATTTTTTTTTTTTTTTATATAAATTTTATTAAACCAATTATTTTACATTAATTAATGTATACCTTGTATTTTAGCTTCGATTCCGGAGATTGCTTCTCCACCATCGAGTGTCCTTATTCATCTTTAGTCCTTGTTTTTAATAAGAGGAAAAATCTAATTAGATAAAAAACCTCTTTTCCGATAATTATTTCAATTCCATTATTCCCCAATCAAGTCGATTGGATCTCCTCCTCTCTCTCACTCATTAAACAAAAAATTAATAATTTTAATATATATGTATTAATATTTGCTATAATTCTATTAGTGGGTTTTAAAATTAAAAAAACCAATTAAAAATAAAAGATAATTGAAAAAGATGTAAACAAACTTTTTTATTGAGATTTTCATCTATCAATAATTACTTTAATTAAGAAAAGATCAATTAAGATTAAATTTGTCGAGGTCCAGACCTAGCCAGATCGCTTTCTCATCCTCAAAACTTGTTAATAGAATTTGTTTCATCAAAATCGGTAGTGCCGTTTTCAAAATAGAACTAAAATACAAATACTATATATATACAAACAAATATATATATAAATAAATATATAAACAATTTTTGATCGTTTTTTTTTTTTTTTTCGGCCTTTTTAGCCATAAGCCACTTTACGATACTATATATTTTATTTTTTTCAAATTTTTCTCTACTCCCGGGGTCAGATTTTAGCTGGATGCCTCGAGTCGGATTGGAACCCGGCTCCCCTGGTTAGCTCGCTGTCATGCTACCGCCTAGCCTACCCGACCCCCCTTTTGATCGTTTAATGAGAGTAAATATAAAAAAATGTAAATATGAAATGAAAAACAATTTTTAATTATTCTAAACTTGGTTATTTGTGTCACCTGATAATTGAGCTTATAATTTTGTTTTTAGTGAATTTTATTTTCGTAAATAGCTTTAGGTAGATATATGTAAATTCATATTTCTAAAAAGTGAATAATTATCGTGAAGCCAGGAGGAATATTTGTTTCGGGGTAGAAAATTTTTATGAAATTTTAATAAAGAGACATTATTAAATATTTCTTTCAGTTCAATGTACGATTGCAGAGCTATACATTCAATCAGAAAGTTTGCAGTTAAAATATTTAAATCTAATAAAAATGGTTGAAAATATGCCAAAAATATGAATATTTTTTCGGAAATCTCGATATATTTTTTCACATTCAAAATTGAAAATCTGCCTTTTATTCTTCGAAACCTTTTGGGGAGATTTACTAATTTCTTCTTATATTAGAAAAAAATAAACTGCAACGGATCGTTGCTAAACTTTATCCAAATTCATTTGAAATATTAATATGTTTGTTCCTTTATTATTAATCAGATATCACTTGCAATTTGTAGTTCATGTTGACATTAATTAAAAATAATTCTGATTTAATAGTCGAGGAATAACCATTCTACATTGGATTTTTGACATTTCGGTTATTATTGTAACCATTCCTGAAGACATGGAGGAATCGACTTAAAATCAAAAATAGGCATCGATTCTCATCTAATACTAGAGGAATAACAATTCTACATTACGTTTTTGACGTTTCGAATATTATTGGTAACCATTGCTGAATACATGGAGGAATCGACTTAAAATCAAAAATAACGATCGATTCTCATCTAATACTATAGTAATAACCTTATTGCATTCCATTTTTGATGTTTTGACTATTAATGGCAACCTCTACTGAAAACGTGGAAGAATCGACTTAAAATCAAAAAGACTAAATTCTTTTATGGCAAACAACTCAAGCTTGAATTAGATGAGAATCAATCCCTATTTTTGGTTTAAAGTCGATTTCTCTATGTCTTAAGCAAAGGTAACGGATAAGAAAACAACGCAGTTGCTATGGTTACTTATAAAATTTCCTCCCAAATTTTTACCATTTCACAGCGAGAAGCCTAACCATTCTTACTTAAGTTAGGTTATATGAGCTATCTTAAAACGATCAAATGAATAAATTTTAAAGAATTTAAAATAAATAAAGAATTTTAAATAAAAAATTAAAAAAAGTACTATTTTATTCTAGAGTAAAGTACTTTAAAATATAATTTTACTAAAAACTTTATTTAACCTTTTTGTGGTCCCCAAGGTACTTAATTAGGATATTAAATTTCATAAAAATTGGTTAAGTCATTTTCAAGATATTTAGAAAAAACTAAAAAAGTACTTAAATAAAGTACTAATGTTTGTGGGCCGATATGTACCAAAAACTAATCAGCGCTTCATTTTGTTAAAAGAATGCTAGGTTTTTAATTTCATTTCAATCGGTGCAACGGTGTGGAAAAAATCGTGGGCCAAAAAAACGATAACATACATCCATCCATACATACATCATCCATCCGCACGCACTAAATGAAAAAATCGCACTTTTTGGCCTCTCGACGAGACCCCATGTAATTTTTGGCAAAACCGTCACGTGCTAAAATTCAACCTAATTGAATACTACAATTTGTGACTTTAATTGAGTCCATGGGTTCCGTAGTCTTTACCTGAGGACCCTTTGAAGCCACGCTTGCCCCGAGAGCGATTACAATACTTTACCCATGCTTTGCATTGGATAAAGTAAAAATATCAGGTCAAATTGTATCAGATCTTTTCCAGTAACATAAAAATCTCAAAGGAAATTTATAATTTTATTTCGTGTCGCATTAATTGCTGTGCTGGGTCGCAGGTTGGACAGCTCTGATGTGAAATTTAATAACCCTCCCCTCTCCGTCAAAAAAAAAATAGAAATTAATCTTGTGTTTGGGATTCAACATATTCAATTAATTCAAACCCTCAACAAATATTTTTTCTCGTTTTTTTTTTAATATCTAATTTATTTTTAATTTAATTTAATATCCAATTTAATAAATCGACATCAAAAATGTTACAAATGATCAAAAACTTAATATTTTTTTGCTCGAAAAATCAAAGTTATGATTTTTTTTAATATGAAAACTTTTAATTTCATCAATTAACTTTTCATTTCTAAACATTTTAGTTTCGCTATATTCCATTAAAATCATATTACTTTTGTTTAATGTTGATATTTACTTGAAAAGACCAAGTTCCGCGGCCATAGGAGGAAAAATCCACCCCCGTGAAACGTGCTGCCACTAGCGGCGTAATGTTAAAACTGAGTTTTCTCCCTTGGCTCATAGATGGCAAGCCATGTTTTAAATTCCATTTCAACCAATTTACAGATTTATTAAATTGAAAGATTTTTTGCCGAGAGTAGCAAAATTTTTATATATTGAAGGAATTATAGTCTCGTTATAAATAAATAAAATTTATAATTAGCAGAAGACATACCACTCTTTTATTGTCTCCTTCAATTACAGATTTATTTTGAATAAAATACAAAGTCGGATCTTGGTCTTTTTTGTCAGGGGACAGGCTTGAATTTGCCATTGCCCCCCCCACCCCAAAAAAATGCTTTATAAAACTCATGTAAAAAGTAAAGTATCATAAAAAATAGTAAATGGGTTTATAATAAACAAGCAAAGGCTTTTATATGGTCAAGAATAAATCATTTAAATTTTAACACCATTGTATTTTAAAAATACATTACAAAATATTTCATTCCAAAATGTGTCGCCTCTTAAAATTTGCCTCCGTGGACACGTGTCCCCCCTGCCCCCCCTAGATTATAAAATATTATTTAAATAAAACCTAATGTTTCGATTATTTTACAGTCCACTTCAGTGATAACACTGTTCGACAAAAATTTGACCCCGTAAACTTAACAATGGATTCCATTAGAGTTTTATACGCTGATTATCATGTAATTTCCCGATTTTTGATAATACGTCAGAGTTTTGAGATATTATCGGTCAAAACGACGAAAAATGCCATTTTGACCTATTTTCGAGTACCAATAGATATTAAACAGCAATATTTGAAATCAAAATATTGCAGTGACGTAATACAAAACAGCTTCCTCTTTGATTTTCATATTACCATTTGTTTTTAGCTAAAGTTATAACTCGAGTTATAACAAAAAACAAAAACTACTTGATTATAAAGGAGATAAACATAGATAAATACATAAGGTCTTACTTTTTTAGTTATAACTCGAGTTATAATTGAGCTAAAAACAAGAGGTATTTTGAAAATCAAAGAGGAAGCTATTTTCTATTAGGTCAACAAAATATTTTGATTTTAAATATTATACATGGAGAAATTCTTGTTTAATTTTTGTCGAGCAGTGTAATTATTCTAGCTATGATATGTTAAGCAAAAACTTTATTTTTACCTCTGAACCGAAATTCAATTTCAATTAGATACGACTATGTAAAGGTACAGATTTGGGGTTAATCTTTGTAATTTAATTATTTTATATTAAAATTAAGAACTGATTAGATTTTAATTAAAATCAGACTTAAAATTACAATGAGGGGCTTGAAAGATTAAAATTAAAAAATTTTCAAACCAAGAAAGATTAAAGTTACTTTAAAAGGGGCCTACAATATATTTAAAAAGTGATATAGGTATCGACATGGGTAATGGATATTTTTAGGCCCTAAATGGGGAGGAATTCAACAATAAAATTATAATTTTTTTTATTAGTTATGTCCATCGATTAAATTATTAAAGTTGGTATCGGGAAATAAGGACTATATTTTCATGCAAATAATTTTTATTTTATTGCCAACGTTTCATCAATTTTAAAAATTTTCTATCTGATTGATGAAAAGGTCAATCAATGACTTGTCTTGTTTTTCGCTAATTGTAACTAAGAGGGAATTATAAAAATGACAAATATGCAAGGAAGATAACTATTTGAGCCCTTAAGAAGTTAACAAAGTTGATAAAACGCTGGCAATAGAATGAAAATTATTTGCATAAAAATATATCTACTCTTATTAAACGAGCAAAAATTGCTTGTATATTTATATATAAATTTATTTATATATATATATTTGTATTTTTGTGTTCTATTTTGAAAACGGCTCTACCGGTTTTGATGAAACAAATTCTATTAACAAGTTTTGAGGATGAGAAAGCGATTTGGCCAGGTCTGGACCTCGACAAATTTAATCTTAATTGATCTTAATTAAAGTAATTATTGATAGATGAAAATCTCAATAGAAAAGTTTCTTTACATTTTTTTTTCAATTAACTTTTATTTTTAATTGGTTTTTTAATTTTAAAACCCACTAATAGGTCATAGCAAATTTTAATATATATATATTAAAATTAGGAATTTTTTGATTGTTTTTAATTAACAGGTGTCGGGGGGGGTCAGATAGGCTAGGCGGTAGCGTGACAGCGAGCTACCCAGGGGACCCGGGCTCGAATCCGACTCGAGGCATCGAGCTAAAATCTGACTCCCGGGGGTAGAGACAAATTTAAAAAAAATATAACTAGTATCGTAATTAGGCTTATGGCTAGAAAGGCCGAAAAGCCAAAAAAAAAAAAAAAAAAATTAACAGGTGTCCAAATCATAACAAAACAGGTGGGTTTACAATTTTTTTTTTTTTTAGATTTTCGGTCTTTCTAGCCATAAGCCATTTACGATACTATTTATTATTTTTAAATTTGTCCCTACCCCGGGGGTCAGATTTTAGCCGGATGTCTCGAGTCGGATTCGAACCCGGGTCCACTTGGTTAGCAAGATGACACGCTACCGCCTAAGCCTATCTGACCCCCCAAGTGCGTTTACAAATAAAGTGGTTGAAGTGGCTTTTTTTTATATAACTTGGAAACAAATCTTATTTAATTTTTTTGTTTTTATTTCAGATCCTATACAATTATTTTTTTTATATTTTCCTATTTATTTTTTTATAATGTTTATCAATATGAACGAATGTGGGCAAATTGTTGTACGAGTAAACAAATATACACATAATATGTGGACCATTGGAAAGCTAGAAATGCAAAACTGGGTGCGGGGTGGGGTGAATGTGGGAGGTGCAGGAGGTGGGGTGCAGTTGTGGTGGATCCGGGGGTGGGAGGCGAGGTTGGGGTGGGGTGGGGCGGAGTGGTGGTGCAGTGGTGGGGGCGAGGTATGGGATTTCGGGAGGGGGGGTCAGGAGTTACCGTGCATCGCTCGGTGGCTCCAGGTACTATAGTCCTTATTTCCCGAAACCAACTTTAATTAATAAAATTATCGACATAGGTTCTAGATCCTCTGATTGATCTGCAACCATTTTTGTATAGGTGCCTTTTGACCTCTTGAAACAGTAACTATCGTAAGAATTCAGAATATTATAAAGACGAGGGGTGGGGGGTCAAAAAAGTAATAAAATTATAAAATCTCCAAGACCAAAAAAAATCAATTTATATTTTAATACACGAAGAGAATTGGTTAGAAATTCATAGATCAAAGATGGTGTCATCTATTAATTACGCGTTTGCATATGTCAGAGAGGTTCGTATCCCGCAGGTGAGCCAGGTGGTCCGGATTGCTGTTACTGGCACTCGGGTTCGATTCCCGAGGGGTGAAAAACAACCCCTCTGACATATAATTAAAAATATTCCACTCCATCGGAATTAATAGATGACACCATCTTTGATCTATGAATTTCTAGTAAATTTGAATCTATTACCATCGGCAAATTAATATCTTTCACGAAGAGAATTGGGTTTATGTTGAATTCATGTGGATGATCACATCAACTTATCAGCTGTTTGGTTTTAGTCTATAAAATTACTCTATAATTTTGCAGCTCTATTATTTAAAAATGTGTGAAAATTCATTAGAGCAGATTAATAAGAATGTTTTTGATTAAAATCATTTTGGTTGATATAAAACAATTATTTTTGAAAACAGATAAAACAAGATTTCCATTAATACTAATTGAATCACTCATTCTATTTATTGAGTAAAGAAATAAAAACTACGGAATTCTCTTGGTATGTGAGACCCACTCGGCCTTAAAGTTTATATTTAGTGCCATTTGTATATTTGATTTTTAATGGAAAAACATTATTTTTTGTCTAAATGCGCATTTAAGTAAAATATATATTAAAGTCTGAAAAAAGGAAAATAAATGATAATTAAACATTAATTTTGATCTAGGTAATCGGATCTATTTATAATATTATATATCAGTCAAAAACTAGCGACCCAACACTCTAGCCACTGACCCAAAGTCGCCTCTACCTATCATTATAAAAAAAAAGAAAAAAATAGTTTTAATAAACTTCCACTCAAGAAACATTATGTTTTACCGAAGGTGGATAAACTACCACTAAGGGCCAGTTATATGTCAGTTGGTAAACTCTTTTTAAACGTTGGCAAAGGGTAAAAGGCTGGGATGGCCAATCAGATGAAAGTGCCTGTCACCCCTAAGGGTCAGTATTATGTCATTATTGGATAAAAATACTTGGTGGGTTTCACATTGAGATGTAAAAAATAAAACGAATTTATTTTTGGAGAATCTTTAATCTCGATATATATATTTCGGGTGACTAACCCATCTTCAGGAGAAACAGAAAGTAACTGACCTGGATAAGTCGAAATTGAATACAAGTCAATGGTAACATTTTTTTTTTTTTAGATAACAAAAGGGTAAATATTTAAAATTAGTGGAGGGAGAAAAGGTAGAAAGTCTACTTTTTGTTTCTCCTGAAGATGGGTTAGTCACCCGAAATATATATATCGAGATTAAAGATTCTCCAAAAATAAATTCGTTTTATTTTTTTATATCTTAATGTGAAACCTACCAAGTATTATTATCCAGTAATTTTAAAAAATGTTTCACCAAGTACCAACACCAAATTCCTTAAAAACTAGTATTATGTCAGTTTGTAAAGTCTTTGTTAAAGTTAACAAAGGGTAAAACCTTAGAATTCACCTTGTGCCCGGCCAAATGGCCAATCAGATGACACACACACTTTCATCTAATTGGCCATCCTATGAAAGATGATATAGGTTTTTAAATTCAAATTCGGACTTTTCCATATTAAATTCCGGATTTTACAAATTAAAATCGGACTTTTTCAAATTCAGAATTTATTAATTAAAAGTTTAAAAAATAGAAAAAAGTTATTGTTAAGAAAAAGTTTTAATTTAATTAAACTCTCAGGAAACGTTTTACGGCAAAAAGGCTAAAATTTGGTGCACTGTAAGATATTTGTGACCAATTTATCAGCTTATTAACTAAAACCTTTCAAGTTTAGCATTTTGTAATCTCAAGAAACGTTTGCAGGTAAAAAGCTAAAATTTGGTGCATTTTAAGATATTTGCGTACCTACCAATTTTCAGCTCACCAACTAAAACCTTTCAAGATTAGCATTTTGTAATCTCAAGAAACGTTTTCATGTAAAAAGCTATAATTTAATAATATTTAAAATATGCATTGTTTTATAGAAATTCTGAATTTGAAAAAGTCTGGTTTTGATTTTTAAAATCCTGAATTTGATATGGAAAAGTCCGGATTTGATTATTAAAATCTAAATTAAGAATTTGATATGAAAAAATCCGAATTTGAAGTTAAAAACCTATATAGTAATTTTTCAAATGAGTATAATAATTTGGCCACCCAATGTATTAATAATAATAATATTTTTTTTTTACAAATTAAGAATATTTTTCTTTCTTTTTTACTGATATATAGTAATATTGAAAAGAAGAATAAAATAGTAATATTAAAATAATTTGGACAATCAAGAATATTTTAAGTTTGAATAAATTTATTTTTATAATATTAAAAAAAGAAAAAATGTCAAATAATTTAACAATTCATTTAAAACTTTTATTCTGAATAATCATTAGGACTCGGATTTATAGGCACTAAAAATCTTTAAAATAGGCAGGCAAACTGTGTTGCTAAAAGATCAATTTTCGACCATTTCAAGTTCCACACACAAAAGTAATTAAGCTATAGTCTGCTTGATAAACGTAAATTAATATAACAATAACAATGATACTAATTTAACGCTGAGTTAATGTATTCAACTTTAAAAAGAAAAAAATTACTTTCACCTAGTCTAGTTTATACCGGGTGAGTTTTTTGTCTTGAGACATTCTTATACCTCAGAATAGTGCATTATATGAAAAAAAGTTTCAAATAAAATTTTATTTATACCAGGGGAAACTAAACTACGCTATTGTTTGTTGACTTAGAACAGGCTTTCAAGGGTATTTCAACGTCAAGTTCTGTTTTTTAAATGGAAACCTATATGTTTCTGTACATATTCTGAATCTACAAAAAAAACTGAACAACTTTCATAAGAACTATTTTTTTATACTACATCAAATAATAAAAAATATTAAATTAATTAAATCACAAAAAAATTCTAATAATTATTTTAAACAATTATTTAACTATCTTGGCCATTTACCAAACTAAACCAAATTTTGTATACATAATCAGTGGGTCCCAAGAAGTCTAAAAATGTAAAAACTAACCGCCCGAAATGGGGAGGGGCGGAGAGTCAAAAAATGAAAATCTTTGCCGTTTACCAAACTCAACCAAATTTTGTATACATAATCAGTGGGTCTCAAGAGTCTAAAAATGCAAAAACTAACCCCCCCCCCCTTATATGATTTTAAATAATCTTATTAAATATTAAATATAAGTGAGGGGCCAGGTTGTATGGTAAAGTCAAGTGGATGGCCACATCAGAACATGTCAGCTTATTTTTGTAGATTCAGAATATCTACAGAAACATATAGGTTTCAATTTAAAAACCAGAACTTGACCTCAAAATACCCTTGAGAGCTTGTTCTAGGTCGACAAACAATCGGGTAGTTTAGTTTCCCCCCTGATATAAATAAAATTTTATTTGAAACTTTTTTCATATAATGCACTGTTTTTGAGTTATAATAGTGTCTTAAAATAAAAAACTCACCCGGTATATTTCATTATTCCTGTGCGTTTTATTTCCTCTTTTTTCAATTCTTTTGTATTTTTCCAACCATTAATTTATCAATGGCAAGAAAGCCGCGCTTATTCCTTTTTTTACGCGAATGAAGCTGTGCTGGGTGAATGGGAGAGAGACAAACTTTTATTGAAATGGATATCCGAGAATAACGCGCCATATATGACAACCTAAATATGCAAATGTGTGTTCCGGCGGATCAGATTCCAGCCTACTCCCAAGTGGGGGGACCTATTGTTTCGCATCAAGAGCTTTAGACTGTATAATAGGGTGCAAGTGTTATTATATTGTTATTATATTTCTTAAGTACAAACAGCTCTTGGGAACAACACAGTGTTTTAATTTGGTGCCATACTATGACGTCAGCGGATTTCATGCAGCCTTCCAACTTCGCTTTAATTCTATTTTTTTTTCTATTCTAGTTTTTGGAGAAAGAAATTATTCTTTCCATTGTTTGGAATTCTCTTTTATTCTATTTACTTTTTGTTATTTCTCGATCGTTACAATTCATTGGAAGTTCATGAATAAATGCATCATAATATTGTGATCTTTGAAAACAAGTTGAAAACGAATCGTTTTTTTTTTTATATTAACAAAGGGCGAATTCGAGAGAATGAATTAAATCTTTCTAGGTATAATTCATTCAACGTTAATTTGACGTTGACCATTTCAAATAAGAACTTATTCTCTTTCTAGTTAACATTTCACGTTAAAAGTTTTCTTTTGTCTTTGTATTTCTATAAAAGGGCCATTAATGATAAAAGGGTCAGCGTTAATCTAAAAGAATTTGTGCATAATAATATGCTGTTTTACTGATTGCTTAAAAGTCTGCACAAATGGCCGGTGACTTAGCATTCCTCTTTACAAAAGACAACATTTTACATAAAATATTAAAAAATATTGAAAAAAAATTAAAACAAGCCTTTAAGGCAGTGTTTGCCAACCTTTGTTGTACCATGTCTCACCTAAGCCTTTCTAAAATTCTTATTCCCTCTAAGTAACATAATATACATAATTTCTAAAAATGAATTATATCTACTCTTATTAAACGAGCAAAAATTGTTTGTTTATATAATTATATATTTATTTGTTTGTATTTGTTTGTTAGTTCTATTTTGAAAACGGCTCTACCGATTTTGATGAAACAAATTCTATTAACAAGTTTTGAGGATGAGAAAGCGATCTGGCTAGGTCTGGACCTCTTTTTAATCTTAATTGATCTTAATCTTAATTAAAGTAATTATTGACAGATGAAAATCTCAATAAAAAAGTTTGTTTACATTTTTTTCAATTATGTTTTATTTTTAAATGGTTTTTTAATTTTAAAACCCACTAATAGGTTATAGCAAATATTAATATATATATTAAAATTAGGAATTTTTTGTTTGTTTTTAATTAACAGGTGTCTAAGGGGGGGTCAGATAGGCTAGGCGGTAGCATGACAGCGAGCTAACCAGGGGACCCGGGTTCGAATCCGACTCGAGGCATCCAGCTAAAATCTGACCCCGGGGGTAGAGACAAATAAAAAAAAAAAAAGTAGTATCGTAATTAGGCTTATGGCTAGAAAGGCCGAAAAGCCAAAAAAACAGGTGTCTAAATCATAACAAAACCATTTTGTTTACAAATAAAGTGGTTCGAGTGTTTTTTTTTTATAAAACATGGAAACAAATCTTGTTTAATTTTATGTTTTTATTTCAGATCCTATACGATTATTTTTTAATTATTTTTTTCCTATTTATTACTTTATCCAATGCAAAGCATGGGTAAAGTATTGCAATCGCTCTCGGGGCAAGCGTGGCTTCAAAGGGTCCTCAGGTAAAGACTACGGAACCCATGGACTCAATTAAAGTCACAAATTGTAGTATTCAATTAGGTTGAATTTTAGCACGTGACGGTTTTGCCAAAAATTACATGGGGTCTCGTCGAGAGGCCAAAAAGTGCGATTTTTTCATTTAGTGCGTGCGGATGTATGTATGTATGTATGGATGGATGTATGTTATCGTTTTTTTGGCCCACGATTTTTTCCACACCGTTGCACCGATTGAAATGAAATTAAAAACCTAGCATTCTTTTAACAAAATGAAGCGCTGATTAGTTTTTGGTACATATCGGCCTACAAACATTAGTACTTTATTTAAGTACTTTTTAGTTTTTTCTAAATATCTTGAAAATGACTTAACCAATTTGTATGGAATTTAATATCCTAATTAAGTACCTTGGGGACCACAAAAAAGGTTAAATAAAGTTTTTAGTAAAATTATATTTTAAAGTACTTTACTCTAGAATAAAATAGTACTTTTTTAATTTTTTATTTTAAATTCTTTAAAATTTATTCATTTGTTCGTTTTAAGATAGCTCATTTAACCTAACTTAAGTAAGAATGGTTAGGCTTCTCGCTGTGAAATGGTAAAAATTTGGTAGGAAATTTTATAAGTAACCATAGCAACTGCGTTGTTTTCTTATCCGTTACCTTTGCTTAAGACAGAGAAATCGACTTTAAACCAAAAATAGCGATTGATTCTCATCTAATGCTTGAGGAATAACCATTCTATATTGAATTTTTGACGTTTCGGTTTTTATTGGTAACCATTGCTGAAGACATAGAGAAATCGACTTTAAACCAAAAATAGCGATTGATTCTCATCTAATGCTTGAGGAATAACCATTCTATATTGAATTTTTGACGTTTCGGTTTTTATTGGTAACCATTGCTGAAGACATAGAGAAATCGACTTTAAACCAAAAATAGCGATTGATTCTCATCTAATGCTTGAGGAATAACCATTCTATATTGGATTTTTGACGTTTCGGTTTTTATTGGTAACCATTGCTGAAGACATAGAGAAATCGACTTTAAACCAAAAATAGCGATTGATTCTCATCTAATGCTTGAGGAATAACCATTCTATATTGGATTTTTGACGTTTCGGTTTTTATTGGTAACCATTGCTGAAGACATAGAGAAATCGACTTTAAACCAAAAATAGCGATTGATTCTCATCTAATGCTTGAGGAATAACCATTCTATATTGGATTTTTGACGTTTCGGTTTTTATTGGTAACCATTGCTGAAGACATAGAGAAATCGACTTTAAACCAAAAATAGCGATTGATTCTCATCTAATGCTTGAGGAATAACCATTCTATATTGAATTTTTGACGTTTCGGTTTTTATTGGTAACCATTGCTGAAGACATAGAGAAATCGACTTTAAACCAAAAATAGCGATTGATTCTCATCTAATGCTTGAGGAATAACCATTCTATATTGGATTTTTGACGTTTCGGTTTTTATTGGTAACCATTGCTGAAGACATAGAGAAATCGACTTTAAACCAAAAATAGCGATTGATTCTCATCTAATGCTTGAGGAATAACCATTCTATATTGAATTTTTGACGTTTCGGTTTTTATTGGTAACCATTGCTGAAGACATAGAGAAATCGACTTTAAACCAAAAATAGCGATTGATTCTCATCTAATGCTTGAGGAATAACCATTCTATATTGGATTTTTGACGTTTCGGTTTTTATTGGTAACCATTGCTGAAGACATAGAGAAATCGACTTTAAACCAAAAATAGCGATTGATTCTCATCTAATGCTTGAGGAATAACCATTCTATATTGGATTTTTGACGTTTCGGTTTTTATTGGTAACCATTGCTGAAGACATAGAGAAATCGACTTTAAACCAAAAATAGCGATTGATTCCCATCTACTGCTTGAGGAATAACCATTCTATATTGGATTTTTGACGTTTCGGTTTTTATTGGTAACCATTGCTGAAGACATAGAGAAATCGACTTTAAACCAAAAATAGCGATTGATTCTCATCTAATGCTTGAGGAATAACCATTCTATATTGAATTTTTGACGTTTCGGTTTTTATTGGTAACCATTGCTGAAGACATAGAGAAATCGACTTTAAACCAAAAATAGCGATTGATTCTCATCTAATGCTTGAGGAATAACCATTCTATATTGGATTTTTGACGTTTCGGTTTTTATTGGTAACCATTGCTGAAGACATAGAGAAATCGACTTTAAACCAAAAATAGCGATTGATTCTCATCTAATGCTTGAGGAATAACCATTCTATATTGGATTTTTGACGTTTCGGTTTTTATTGGTAACCATTGCTGAAGACACAGAGAAATCGACTTTAAACCAAAAATAGCGATTGATTCTCATCTAATACTTGAGGAATAACCATTCTATATTGGATTTTTGACATTTCGGTTTTTATTGGTAACCATTGCTGAAGACATGGAGGAATCGACTTAAAATCAAAAATAGTCATCGATTCTCATCTAATACTTGAGAAATAACAATTCTACATTAGGTTTTTGACGTTTCGATTATTATTGGTAACCATTGCTGAAGACATGGAGGAATCGACATAAAATCAAAAATAACGATCGATTCTTATCTAATACTATAGGAATAACCTTATTGCATTCCATTTTTGATGTTTTGACTATTAATGGCAACCTCTACTGAAAACGTGGATGAATCGACTTAAAATCAAAAAGACTAAATTCTTTTTTGGTAAACAACTCAAGCTTGATTTTTTCATTTAGTGCGTGCGGATGTATGTATGTATGTATGTATGTATGTATGTATGTATGTATGTATGTATGTATGTTATCGTTTTTTTGGTCCACGATTTTTTCCACACCTTTGAACCGATTGAAATGAAATTGAAAACCTACTATTCTTTTAACAAAATGAAGCGCTGATTAGTTTTTGGTACATATCGGCCCACAAACATTAATACTTTATTTTAGTACTTTTTAGTTTTTACTTTATCCAATGCAAAGCAAAGTATTGTAATCCAATGCAAACCAAAGTATTGTAATCGCTCTCGGGGCAAGCGTGGCTTCAAAGGGTCCTCAGGTAAAGACTACGGAACCCATGGACTCAATTAAAGTCACAAATTGTAGTATTCAATTAGGTTGAATTTTAGCACGTGACGGTTTTGCCAAAAATTACATGGGGTCTCGTCGAGAGGCCAAAAAGTGCGATTTTTTCATTTAGTGCGTGCGGATGGATGTGATGGATGGATGTATGGATGGATGGATGTATGTATGGATGTATGTTATCGCTTTTTTGGCCCACGATTTTTCCCACACCGTTGCACCGATTGAAATGAAATTGAAAACCTACCATTAGTTTAACAAAATGAAGCGCTGATTAGTTTTTGGTACATATCGGCCCACAAACATTAGTACTTTATTTCAGTACTTTATTTATTTTTTCTAAATATCTTGAAAATGACTTAACTAATTTTGATGAAATTTAATATCCTAATTAAGTACCTTGGGGACCACAAAAAAGGTTAAATAAAGTTTTTAGTAAAATTATATTTTAAAGTACTTTACTCTAGAGTAAGATGGTACTTTTTTAATTTTTAAATTCTTTAAAATTTATTCATTTGAAAGTTTTAATATAGCTCATTTAGCCTTGCTAAAGTAAGAATGGATAGGCTTCTCTCTATAAAATGCTAAAAATTTGGGAGGAATTTTTATGAGTAACCATAGCAACTGCGTTGTTTTCTTATCCGTTACCTTTGCTGAAGACAGAGAAATCGATTTTAAACCAAAAATAGCGATTGATTCTCATCTAGTACTTGAGGAATAATCATTCTATATTGGATTTTTGACGTTTCGGTTTTTATTAGTAACCATTGCTGAAGACATAGAGAAATCGATTTTAAACCAAAAATAGCGATTGATTCTCATCTAGTACTTGAGGAATAATCATTCTATATTGGATTTTTGACGTTTCGGTTTTTATTAGTAACCATTGCTGAAGACATAGAGAAATCGATTTTAAACCAAAAATAGCGATTGATTCTCATCTAGTTCTTGAGGAATAATCATTCTATATTGGATTTTTGACGTTTCGGTTTTTATTAGTAACCATTGTTGAAGACATAGAGAAATCGACTTTAAACCAAAAATAGCGATTGATTCTCATCTAGTACTTGAGGAATAATCATTCTATATTGGATTTTTGACGTTTCGGTTTTTATTAGTAACCATTGCTGAAGACATAGAGAAATCGACTTTAAACCAAAAATAGCGATTGATTCTCATCTAGTACTTGAGGAATAATCCATTCTATATTGGATTTTTGACGTTTCGGTTTTTGTTAGCAACCACTGCCGAAGACATGGAGGAATCGACTTAAAATAAAAAATAGCGATTGATTCTCATCTAATACTTGAGAAATATCCATTCTATATTGGATTTTTGACGTTTCGGTTTTTATTAGTAACCATTCCTGAAGACATAGAGAAATCAACTTGAGCTTGAGTTGCTTTGCCGCCAAAAGAATTTAGTCTTTTTGATTTTAAGTCGATTCTTCTACATTTTTCAGTAGAGGTTTCCATTAATAGTCAAAACATCAAAAATGGAATTCAATAAGGTTATTCCTCTAGTATTGGAATAAGAATCGATCGTTATTTTTGATTTTAAGTCGTTTCCTCCATGTCTTCAGCAATGGTTACCAATAATAATCGAAGCGTCAGATGCTCTAATGTAGAATTGTTAGTTCCTCAAGTATTAGATGAGAATCGATGGCTATTTTTGATTTTAAGTCGATTCCTCTATGTCTTCAGCAATGGTTACCAATAAAAACCGAAACGTCAAAAATCCAATGTAGAATGGTTATTCCTCGACTCTTAAATGAGAATTATTTTTGAATTAATTTCAATATGAACTACAAATTGCAAGTGATATCTGATTAATAATAAAGGAACAAACATATTAATATTTCAAATGAATTTGGATAAAGTTTAGCAAACGATCCGTTGCAGTTTATTTTTTATGTTTATCAATATGAACGAATGTGGGCAATTGGTGTACGAGTAAACAAATATACACATAATATATATTTGGACCATTAGAAAGCTTGAAATGCAAAAACTGGGTTCGGGGTGGGGTGATTGTGGGAGGTGCAGGAGGTGGGAGGCGCGCTTGGGGTGGGGTGGGGCGGGGTGGGGATTCATTGCTGGGGGCGAGGTGTGTGGTTTCGGGAGGGGGGTCAGGGGTTACCGTGCATCGCTCGGTGGCTCCAGGTACTTCTTAATAAAAAAAGAAAAGGAAGAAAAATTGTTTTTTGTGAATGTGCCAAATATTTTTTGAAAATTGTGTTCTGATGGCCTTCAATGGTAACGAAGATAATAAGAAAATTTAGACGAATGATTGACATGACTATTTGAAGGCCTGAAAAAGTCGGCATAGAAGACGAAATCGTTGGTTGATAAATAAAAAAGTCACACATAAAAACTTGTGCTTATTTTCCTAATAAAAACTTTCAAATTAATACAAATTATGGACGGAAATAATAATAATAATAATTGAATTATTTATGAAAAGAATTTAGTT
>JALMQS010000203.1:0-14715 GCA_024734495.1 Forficula auricularia
AAATTAATCTAAACAAGGCTTATTGCATGATACACATAGATCTCCTATTCCAGAGTAAACAGTTCTACTGTGCTTAGACTTTGTATACATTCGCCTCTCATTCTGCAGACACCTGATCAAAAGTATCCGTTCTCCGTAAACCAAAAGTAAGTACCACGCTTTATAATTATTTATCTGACAAACTATAACTTTACTACTAATAATAACATTTCAAAATCCAAATTAACTTCATAAAATTCATCCTATTTTTATTTATTTTTTTATATTAATCTTTTTTTTCTAATAATTTTTCGTATACCTATATGTTTATATATTTTTTTTTTTAAATTTGCAACTTTTGTATTTTACAAAGTATTTTTAAATTTGTATTATACACCCCATAAATATCTTACAATTATAAAACATAAATTCTCTGTACAATTTGAATTCTTAATTGCATCTGCTTATACTGTTACGATGGAAGGCTTAAATTTGCAAATATTTATATTTATTTTTTCATAAAATATCAGTTTAATAAATAAAAATATAACACTGTCTACCAAATTTTATATTATTTCATGTATATTTATAAGAGTTATGAAAAAAGTAATTGGTTAAAAAAATTATAAGTATTTTCTTTCATTTCAAAACTTTGGGGCACTTGTTAATGTTTAAATTAACAACTTGAATTGTACAGGAATTTTTGTTTATATAATTTGAAGTTACATAGGGGGGCGATTACAACTAATTGCAATAATTATTGAAATAAGGACTAGTCAGATAGACCTAGAACAAGCTTTTAAGGCTATTTCGAAGTCAAGTTCTGTTTTTTATGGGTAAAAAAGGCTTCACATGAATATTTGCAAATTTTTATTCTAAAATTATTATTATTATTATTATTTCACAATAAATATATTTTCGAATGTCAGCTACTTTCTGTATTATTTCTATTCGAATTATATTAATTTGTTTATTTATCTATATTAAAAAAAAAACTTTATTTTCGAAATACCCTACATTTTACGAAATATTAGTTTAAGTTTTTTTTTGTTTAATTTCGGCCTTTTAAGAGGGTTTACACATATCACTTTTAGGGATAGAAATTCAAGTGTTGGCAACATTGGAAATACCCTACATTTTATAAAATATAAGTTTAGGGTTTTTGGCATCACTCTTAAGGAGGAAAATAATTTTAGTGTTTGCGACCCTGGTTCCTTATCTATATATTAAGTGTTGGCAACATTGGAAATACCCTACATTTTATAAAATATAAGTTTAGGGTTTTTGGCATCACTCTTAAGGAGGAAAAAATTTTTTAGTGTTTGCGACCCTGGTTCCTTATCTATATATTAAGTGTTGGCAACATTGGAAATACCCTACATTTTATAAAATATAAGTTTAGGGTTTTTGGCATCACTCTTAGGGGGAAAATAATTTTAGTGTTTGCGACCCTGGTTCCTCATCTATATATTAAATGTACATTTTACTTATTCCACAGACAACAGTTCTACTCTGCCTATTGTCAGTATACATCGCCTCTCATTCTACAAGGACCTGCTCAAAAGAATCTGTTCTTCATAAACCAAAAGTAAGTACCACGCTTTATAATTATTTATCTGAAAAGTAAACTTTATTACTACTAGTAATACCATTTCAAAATCCAAATTAGCTTCATAATATTAATGCTATTTTTATTTATTTATTTATTTTGTCATACAGTTTTTTTTTTTAAATAACTTTTCTTATATATGTTTACAATTTTAAATTTAAATTGAAGCTTATTTCGTTACCACGACAACGTGTAGCATTGTATATATATATATATATATATATATTCAGAATTAACAGCTCGGGTTTTCACGGGAAAAAAACAATATATTCTACAAAATTCTATCGTGAACATCAGGTATTTAGGCTATTTAGATTTGTATATATAACATTTATATCATCACTATAATTTAAAATAATAAAATTGTCATATAATTATAGAAGAAAGCTGTAAATAGCTGAAAATAGTTTTGATTGAAACCAATTACAATAGTATATAAGTTTATTTGTTAACCGATTTCTGTTTAGTTGAGTAGAAGGGCAGATCGGTGCGGATATAAAGTATTCATAGACATAAATTCCAACTTAATAAATAATTCGACATTCTTCTATGTTTCAGATCACATAAAGCCTTTTCAAACAATATCAGTTACAATGGACGATATGGAAATGAATAAGCTGTACAAAAATCTCCTGAAAGGGCTGAACAAAAATGATAGATTGCCAGAGAAGAGAAATATTGTGAATTCTATTCTCCCTGTGGATAAATACACATTGCTGCATAGGTTCCTCTCGAATGAATGCCTTATCACAAAGCTCCGTTTGAATTGTCTTCCTATTTTCCTTGACGAAAATACAAAATACTTTGACTTTGTTCAATGGACAGAATGTCAATCAACTGTCAAACGAATTTTGGAAATGATACCGAGATACTGTCCGAATCTCGATACTATCGATTTGAGATATTTATGGATCCAGTCGGAGAACAAAGAGAATTTCAAAAACCTTCTGATGAAATCCAAAGACTTTAAATCTCTTATGGTGGTATGTGATCGATCCAAAGAATGTGCAATTAACCAACTTTTGCTTCAAGAAGATTTTGACCTGCTTCATCGGGATGTTCAAAATGGACTCTTAAAAATCGAATATATCGATGCACTTGGTTTGAAAGTACCAGAATGTAGAAAGCTTTTAAATCTTCTACCCAATTTAAAAAGTTTCGGGATGAACCAATCATTAGGCCCAGCCTTATCCTCTTATATTAATAATGACGATTATCTCAGTAGATTCATGAATATAACCGAATTTTTTGATACAAATACAAACTTAGTAACTGTTGATTTATTTGTTAAATATTGTCCAAAAGCAAATCGGATATCTCTACACTTACCGGAAATAAATGTTATTGAACAACTTTCGAAATTTTGCATTACTTACGGACATATGTATATATACTGAATATTTTGATCAAATCATGAACTTAATTAGAAATATTGGTAGGCAAATTATAATGTTGGAACTTCATACTCGTACTGTTACATTTAGTCCAACAATTTTACGTGAATTATGCCCGGATTTATTAATTCTAGTAATTAATTCTCAAAAATTTATATTCCCATAGAATGGGTGATATAATTAATTAGCCATTTTCACCAGAGGAGTGTGTCGGTGGGAGGGGGGGGTTACTATAAAATTGTATTTGTATTTTTTAAATATTAATTTCTGTTCACCTTTGTAAATAAATTTATAATATAAATAAAATCTATTATACATAAACTAAACTGAATTTATTTACTGTAGTATTTTGTTCCTTTGTATTTTAGAAATTTAATATAAGTTTTTATTTGTAAATCTTTTATTTTGTCGAAAGTAGCAGCGTTGTTGATTAATGATGAGAAAACAATTAGGTTTAACTCTACTTGATTCAAATAAATATAAATATGTTCTAGTTTCAACCAAAAAATAATAAAAAAAAACTGAAAAATATAAAATCTTTTTACTTAGAGAAATAAATAATTATACCGAAACTGGTTAAATAGAGACACGGAGAATTTCAGACTACTAAAAGGTTTACTGGCAGATGTGAAAAGTCAATTGAAACAGGAATTCAAAAAATCCACAGATAAATATTGGAAAGAAAAAATTAAAAACATTTGATTAAACGACTCCCTCAACATATTTCCTCAAATAAACCAGATTTTCAGAAAAAAATATTACTCTGCCCTACCAAATAAAATGAAAATTTCAAAAGACAAGATACAATTATCAGAGAGGTAAAAATTAATCACCAAACACTAGACAAAGATGAAAATTATAATTTTCTAATATCAGACCACACAGAAAAACTAAACCTATTAAGAGCTCTTTTTGCATCAATACACATTCAAAATAAATATATGAGGAAACCTTTCTTCAAAAGCATAATAGATAAAAAATTTTAAGAAAAAAATAAAAACCGACTTCAAAAAATTAAATGCAACAAATAAAATACACTAAAAGGTATAAAATAATTATTATCTTATTTAGTTACAACTAAACGACGAAATATTAACACGAAATTGCTTTTTGAAGTCGGTGCCAAACATATACCTTTTATGAATCGCACTCGACGGATCTTACTTAGTACGTTTGGAGGATATGCTCGCTTATAGGTATAGTTTGTTTGGTACCGAATTCAAAAAGTAATTTCGTGTTAATATTTCGTCGTTTAGTTGTAACTAAATAAGATAATAATTATTTTATACCTTTTAGTGTATTTTTATATTTGTTGCATTTAATTTTTTGAAGTCGGTTTTTATTTTTTCTTAAAATTTTTTATTTTTCTCTTTTTAGTGATGTTATTAATAGTGATCATATCATCAAAACTTGACCAAATTAATATGACACCATCCCTAAGACACCCCCTTTCGGATAAAAAAAGAAGCATCGAAATCGGTTTATAAACAAAGAGGTTAGGTCTAAACAAACCTAATAAAAAAGGTCTAATACCTATGAAAAAAAATCGAAAAAAAATGGGACCAATCGGAAGCTAGACTGGACCCAATGCAAAAAAAAATTTTCAAAATCGGTTGACAATTGGCGGAGATATGAGGTAACATAGGCACAAAAAAAAAAAAAAAACAAAAAAAAAATTCAGTCGAATAGAGAACCTCCTCCTTTTTTGAAGTCGGTTAAAAAGGATATTAATCTTATAAAACATGAAATGGATCTAGAAAGACAAACAAAGGCCAGTGTGTGTACCTATTCCAGGCAAAATAACTCACTTGACTATATCTGGGAAGAAGATTATTTCTTTACAAATGAAAATACCGTAAAATGTGTCTTCAAAAACTTAAACAATAAAAAATCCTCAGGTCCAGACAAAATTCCTAACATTGTTCTCAAACATATTCCTAAAATAATTACTAAAACAAACTACGCGCCCTTAGCCTTCTAAAATAAATGACATACTGATATATGAGATAACCACAAAATTGTTGTATATTGTAATTTATCTCTATTATGTTTTATTTTAATCTTTATCTCTATATGTGATTTATGCTTATTTGTACATTGATATTTATAATTAATTTTGTGTCTGACTTAAATTTGTAATTTTATTTTCTAATATAATTCTAAAATTTTTTTATATTTATACTCGTAATTAAGGGTTTTTATTTATATTAATATTCATATTTACCTAGATCTCTTATATTTATTTTTATATATTTTTAAATTTTAATTTTATTGATGTTTTTCTTGTGTTATGTTGGTACGTAAGAATTGACTGTTATATTGGTACATATGATTTATATGTTAGAAATTGTAACCGCTCTCTCAGTTATTATTAGTTTTAACTTATAAACTCCTGATGATGGACTAATAATCCGAAATATATTGAGTTTGTATAAACCTCTTTGAGTTTTATTTCATTCACTGTGAAACTACACACCCTTTACTTTATTAATTACTAAAACATATACAATACTATTTAATAACGGTATAAATGATAGATATTTCGCAACTCACTGGAAAAAGACAAATATGGTAGCTATTCAAAAAAAGAAAAACAATTGCACCAGTCTCTTGAATCTGAGGACTGGGGCAATGTTTTTGTAAAAGTCCTTAATAATAAGGTAGTTGCCTTCTGCGAGGATGATAATATTATATCAGAATAGCAATTCGGTTTCAAATAAAAATTTTTAAGAAAAAAATAAAAACCGACTTCAAAAAATTAAGTGCAACAAATATAAAAATACACTAAAAGGTATAAAATAATTATTATCTTATTTAGTTACAACTAAACGACGAAATATTAACACGAAATTACTTTTTAAAGTCGGTGCCAAACAAACTATACCTATAAGCGAGTCGTACCCGCCAAATCGTACTAAGTAAGATCCGTCGAGTGCGATTCACTTAAAGGTATATTTGTTTGGCACCGACTTCAAAAAGTAATTTCGTGTTAATATTTCGTCGTTTAGTTGTAACTAAATAAGATAATAATTATTTTATACCTTTTAGTGTATTTTTATATTTGTTGCACTTAATTTTTTGAAGTCGGTTTTTATTTTTTAACCGACTTCAAAAAAGGAGGAGGTTCTCTATTCGAATGAATTTTTTTTTTTTTTTTTTTTTTTTTTTTTTTTTTGTGCCTATGTTACCTCATATCTCCGCCAATTGTCAACCGATTTTGAAAATTTTTTTTGCATTGGGTCCAGTCTAGCTTCCGATTGGTCCCATTTTTTTTCGATTTTTTTCATAGGTATTAGACCTTTTTTATTAGGTTTGTTTGAGACCTAACCTCTTTGTTTATGAACCGATTTCGATGGTTCTTTTTTATCGAAAGGGGTGTCTTAGGGATGGTGTCATATTAATTTGGTCAAGTTCTGATGATATGATCACTATTAATAACATCACTAAAGAAAAAATAAAAATAATTTTAAGAAAAAATAAAAACCGACTTCAAAAAATTAAATGCAACAAATAAAATACACTAAAAGGTATAAAATAATTATTATCTTATTTAGTTACAACTAAACGACGAAATATTAACATGAAATTACTTTTTGAAGTTGGTGCCAAACATATACCTTTTATGAATCGCACTCGACGGATCTTACTTAGTACGTTTGGTGGGTATACTCGCTTATAGGTATAGTTTGTTTGACACCGACTTCAAAAAGTAATTTCATGTTAATATTTCGTCGTTTAGTTGTAACTAAATAAGATAATAATTATTTTATACCTTTTAGTGTATTTTATTTGTTGCATTTAATTTTTTGAAGTCGGTTTTTATTTTTTCTTAAAAATTATTTTTTCTTAAAAATTTTTATTTTTCTCTTTTTAGTGATGTTATTAATAGTGATTATATCATCAGAACTTGACCAAATTAATATGACACCATCCCTAAGACACCCCCTTTCGGATAAAAAAAGAACCATCGAAATCGGTTCATAAACAAAGAGGTTAGGTCTAAACAAACCTAAACAAACCTAATAAAAAAAGGTCTAATACCTATGAAAAAAAATCGAAAAAAAAATGGGACCAATCGGAAGCTAGACTGGACCCAATGCAAAAAAATTTTTCAAAATCGGTTGACAATTGGCGGAGATATGAGGTAACATAGGCACAAAAAAAAAAAAAAAAAAAAAAAAAATTCAATCGAATAGAGAACCTCCTCCTTTTTTGAAGTCGGTTAAAAAAGGCACTCAACCATACATGCCATTTTAAAATTAACCTCAGATATAAACTGGGGCCTGAAGAACAAAGAAAGTGTAGGCGCATGTTAAATAGATGTTGAAAAGGCGTTCAACACAGTATGGCATGAAAGTCTAATATATAAATTAATCAAAAAAGAATTTAACAAAAATCAAATAAAAATGATCTGGAATATGATTGATGTCAGATATTTTGTAGTATCTGACAAAACAGAAAAACAATCTTTAGGCTTTCATGTGAAAAATGGACTACAACAAGGAACAATTAATTTAACATATTCACTGGTGACTTGTTGAAATACTTCCAATTTAAATAGCGACCCAAACATGAAAGCACTGGCTTTCGCAGATGACTTAATTATATATGTGTCAGGGAAAAAACCGTCCCTCACTTCAAAAACCATTTGCAAAATCTATTCGAAAAAATTTATACTTTTTATGGAACGTGGAAACTAAAAAAAAATACACAAAAATGTGAAACGATTCTTTTTATAACTATTCTCTCAAAAGGTAACTCAAGCCTAAGAAAAGAATGGAAAACTTTTCATATTAAATTCAACAACACCGAAATTCAACATAAAAATATACTAAAATACCTAGGAATACATTTAGACAATTATTTATATTTTGACCTACATAGAAATATTCAATTGCAAAAAGCCAGGGCTGCATTTATAAGTCAAAAAAGATTGTTCTTCTGCAAGCATCTGGATCCAGAAATAAAACTGCAATGCTACAAACTATTGGTCAGACCAATAATAACTTATGGCTGCAATATTTGGTTCAATCAAAGTGCATCGGGAATGGAACAAATCCGAGTCTTCGGAACAAAATGCTTAGGCAAACATAGATCTACACATTCGAACTTCCAACATTACGACGTGCAACGATTTTGTCTAAATCCATATTGCCTATCGTGAATTATTTTATTATTTTCTAAGTGATGAAGGACGTGTTGGTTTATAACCAATTCCATTATTTTGGAAAGAACAGAGGGGATCAAGATAGGTCTGTAATTAGAGATTTGTGAAGAGTCCCCTTTTTTAGGAATAGGTGTGACTCTGGCTATTTTCCAACTTTTGGGAAATATGCCCGATTCGTAAGAAGTTGGAATAGCTTTTATAAAATAGGGGCAAGCTCAGGGGCGCATTTTTTTAATGAGAATTGGTGGGATGTCATCCGGGCCAGCGCCGGAGTTGTTTAATTTATTAATGGCTTTACTGATTATTTTGGGCCTGAAAATTATTTACCCATGAGGTTGGTTTGGGGGGTATAAGTGGGCGGGTTAAGCCCTTTGTCATCTAAAGTGGAGTTAGTGGCGAAATAGGAGGCTGAGTAGCTTTTTCAGTGGGGGGTCATTGGCCACTGAACCATTTGAGTGAAAGATGGGCGGAAGTGAGGAGACACGAAATTTCTATTTATTGCCTTGTGTAAAGAAAAAAAGGCCTGTTTTCCATTGGGGGCAAAATGCGAGACGGTCAGCTATCATCTGATCCAGACTGGATTTTTTTGCCTCAGAGATAATTTTTTTGCATGAGCTTCGCGATTTGGTAAATTCAATTCGGTCACATTCTAGATGTGAAAGTTGCCATTTCTGAAAATATTTGTTTTTTTTTCACGGACGGCATCTCAGCATTGTTTACCAAACCAGGAGAAACCCAGAATCCTTGTTTCCTTTAATCGATTTTTGAGGGGACATAGATTTCTGAGTAATGAAAAAATTTATAACTTAGCCAAAATTAATAGAATAGACTGCTTTATGCTAAAATTAACAAAAAACCACTACTGCCAAGCTGCAAATGTTTTCGAAAACAGTCTAATATTCGGATCACTTTACCCGAACGATAAATATTTTGAAATAATAAAATCGACGGGATTTATCACACCCGAAGCTTTTTATTTTTTGATAATAAAGGCTATATAGAAGATGAAAACGGGATTCCCATAATCTATCATGTGTTTAGGAGAAAAAACAATAAAAGTATAGAATACGACCATACCTAGATGGATTGGACCCGTATAGAATATACAGATTTAATAGAGCCATCTCTGAAAAAGAAAAGAGTGAAAAGGAAAAAATATAAAAAAATACTGGTAGATTGAAAATTATTATCAATAATAATTAAATCTTTTTATAAACTTAAATTTCTTCTGCTTATATTTAACTAAATTGTAAATTATAAATTAAGTAAAAATTGTAAAAAATAATTCTAAATTGAAAGTTTTTGCCGAGAGTAGCAGAATTTTTATATATTGAAGGAGACAATAAAAGAGTGTGTCTTCTGCTGGAATTACAAATTTTATTTATTTATAACGAGACTATAGTTTCCAGGGCTTTGCTCTCTTCATCAGTCTTTATCAGTCTATTACAATTACAGTCTATTACAATGGATTCACAGGAATTAATTCAAAAAAAGAAAGTAGCTTACTTTGTTTCTCCTGAAGATGGGTTAGTCACAGAAATATATATACGAAATTAAAGATTATCCAAAAATAAATTCGTTTTATTTTTTATATGTTAATGAAACCTACCAAGTATTTTTTATCCAATAATTCTATATATTAACCTCTTTGGAACAACAATAAACTGTATATCGGGTTTTTCTCAAAGCCTTTTCTCATTTCAAAATTTAATTATACATATATAAATAAAAATTACAAAAAAAAACTTATTTTAAAATTAAAATTAAAAAAAAAAAACTGTATTATCAATAGATGAGAAGGTATCAGCCAAAGATGGAATCACTGGGTTTAATAAAACACCTTTAATAAAACGTTTCAGCCTGAATTTATTTGCCCATTTTCAGTTAATTAGGAGTTATACACAAAATGCGGTACACATATGTGATCGAACCAAGCCTTGTCAAAAATAAAAATTTTAGTTTCATGTAAATTTGTAACGTGCCTGGATTCAAAAGTTTCAGAATGAAAGTAATGAGTTTGTCGAATTACTTATTCAATATTAGATTAAGGTATGGGGATTCGAATTTGAATCCTGAACAGATATTAACAAAGGAAATAAATGGGTTAATAAATTCGTTTTAACAATTAATATTTAATAACAACTTGAAGATTATATATATATATATAACAAAACTTTTCCTAATACAAACAATAACTCAGCAATAACTTGACTATATAATAACAATTATTTGACCACTTTCATCTATAAACTTAAACCAACTTCTTTGTTCCAAAACATGTCATCTCATCTACTCGAAATTCAGAGGTGCCAACACACAGATTGGCTCATTCAAAAACCCTACACCAAACTCATGGCGCGAATTTGAAGCCATTCTACTTGACAGAGTTTATATCACCCAGTGATTCCATCTTTGGCTGATACCTCCTCCTTCTTCATCTAATACAGTTTCATCACAGCCACGAACTCTAACAATAAAAAAAAACTATATTATGTGAAAAAAAAATCTACTGGGATCCATTTAAAATGGGCCTTTTCTTTTTTTTAATTGAAAAGTTTTGTTTTGCCGAGGAAGTAGCAGAGTTGTTGATTCACAAAGAAACAAAGAGAGTTGTCTATGAAATTTCACAAATAAACATACACACATATATATCAAGATGATATATCTGTATATATATTATTTATTTGTTTGAGACTATAGTTTCGAAAACTTGGTCTTCATCATCAGCCTTTCTTCAATTATAATTGTTTTTCATGGAGTCAATATCATATGAACTAAGTTCCTAGCCAACCACCGAGTGAAGATGGAACACCAAGTTTTCAATATCATGATATTGACTCCTTAGCATTTATAATTGAAGAAAGACTGATGATGAACCAAGTCTTCGAAACTATAGTCTCAAACAAATAAATAATATATGCAGATATATCATCTCGATATATATGTGTGTACATGTTTATTTGCATCAAGCTGAGACAACACTCTTTGTTTCTCTTTTCTTTTTTCATTGTATTAAATTTAAGATCCTATACTTCTTTTGGATTTTTAGAAGTAACTTTGTGATAAATTGTATAATTTTTTTTCTGGCTAATAAAACATCCTCTTAAAGCTAAACTAAATCGAATTCCCTTACGAAGGTTCGGGACAGGGGCGGCACAAGACCAAAATGTTATTTGTGAGTAAATTTTGCGAGGCCCCCCCTTCCATGGTTGCGCAATTTTAGATGGACAGATATTTTTTTTTTAAACTGTCCAATTTTTACTTATAATTAGGGAAATGGGTGTAATTTTGAGGTGAAACTTAATGATGATATTTCTAAATAAGCTGACGTGTTCTGATGTGATCATGCACTTGACTTTTGCCATATAACCCGGCCCCTAAAATTATTTATAATCGTGTAGGTGGCGGTTAGTTTTTGCATTTTTATACATCTGGGGTCCCACTGAATATGTATACAAAATTTGGTTGAGTTTGGTAAATTGCCAAGATTTTGAATTTTTGACCCTACACCCCATCTCCCCCCGCCTCCGTTTTAAGCTGTTAGTTTTTGCATTTTTAGACTTCTGGGGTCCCACTGATTATGTATACAAAATTTGGTTGAGTTTGGTAAATGGCCAAGATTTTCATTTTTTGACCCTACACCCCCTCCCCCGCCCCCCCCCATTTTAAGCGGTTAGTTTTGCCTTTTTAGACTTCTCTTTCATATGTATACAAAATTTGGTTTAGTTTGCTCAAATGGCCACGATTTTTAATTTTTAACCCCCCTCCACCCCCCCTTAATTTTGGGTCGATATTCACCAAAATCTAATCAGCTCTTAATAAAATTTTTTTTATAAATATATTATGTTAATATTCTTATAATTGTGTAAATACTCCTGTAATTAAATTCACCCGACTATGTAAATATTTCTTGTTTAGTGGAGGCCCCCCACCTGCGTAGCCCAATAAACGAAAAATCAATGAACCAAAACTACGTGTGAAATTTGGTTTCGATATTCCCACTAGTTTTTGAGCTAACTCGTCCAAAAAATTTGGTAACGCACAGACTAACTAACTAACAAACATTTTGACAAAACAATTATTATCTCGAAAAATATAATTTTTCCATGTTCACTTATTTAAGCTTTTTTGTAGAGTGAAATGCCATGGTTTCGCTCAATTTTTTTAATCAAAAGCAGTTTCAGCCGTTTTTGAGATATTTCGAAAAAAAGAAGGAAAAAAAAACAGTTTTTTTCATGCACGATTACAATACTTGACCAAACCCTGTATGGTAAAGTAAAAATTGAGAAGATGGAGTATTGATTCACAAAAGATGAAATAAAACAAAAAAGTTTAACAAACTGTGGAATTTTCAGTTTTAATAAAATTTAAATTTTTATTTATAAAAATTAAAAAATCTTTTTACTTTACATTAATAATTAACAGTTAACCATTAAACAAACGAAATTTCCTCCTTTTAGCCTTACTAAACTCCTTAAAGAGTAATAAAGTAAAGGATATTGTATAGTTTCACTGTGAAACTACACACCTTTACTTTATTAATTAATATCATGTTTCACCTAAAACCTACACCACTTTGTCTAAGAAAAAAAAAATAATAATCCTTAAAGATTGAACCGTAATTAAGCTTTGATGCTATGTCTGCTTCAATAGATAAAACTGCCAAAGCTAAACGTCTTTCCTGAACAATTGCACCTACTTCTCAAATAATTTTACTTTACCCTATGGTCAAGTATTATAATGGTGTGAAAAAAATGTTTTTTTTCCTCATTTTTTTTTTAAATATCTCAAAAACGGCTAAAACTATTTTGATTAAAATTAAGCAAAACCATAGCATTGTGGTCTACAAAAAAGCTCTAATAAAGGAGCATAGAAAAAAATTATATTTTCGAGATAATAATTGTTTTGTCAAAATGTCTGTTAGTTATTTAGTTAGTCTGTGCGTTACCAAATTTTGTGGAAGAGTTAGCTCAAGAATTAGTATGGTCCATTGAGATCAAAGAGCTGATTAAATTGTGGTGAATATCGACCCAAAATTAAGGGTGTGTAGGGGAGTTAAAAATTATAAATCTAGGCATTTGAGCAAACTCAACCAAATTTTTGTATACATAATCAGTGGGCCCCCAGGAGTCTAAAAATGCAAAAACTAAACCCTACCCTACATGATTATAAATAATTTTATTAAATATTAAATAAAAGTAAGAGATTATGTTGTATAGTAAAGTCAAGTGGATGGACACATCAGAACACGTAAGCATTTTTTATAAGTTTTAATTTTGAAAAGCCTCTTGTTCAGGACAGCTGATCTATCTGGTTGATCTAAAGAAAAATCAATAGCCAAAATAATAATCTAAGCCAATAAGAATTTTTCTATGGCAAAAACTAGAACATATTTATATTTATTTGAATCAAGCAGAGGTAAACCTGATTGTTTTCTCATCATTTATTTTAAATTAAGAAACATTAAATATATTGATAATTATTCCCCCACACCTTCATCATAAAAATTAAATATTCAATTCTCTTTTCTTTGCTCACAGAAAATTAATCACATCTTATTTGATTTATATTTTATATTTTTTTTTTTTGTTTTTTTTTGGCTTTTCGGCCTTTCTAGCCATAAGCCATTTACGATACACTAATTATTTTATTTAAATTTGTCTCTACCTCGGGGAGTCAGATTTAGCGGACCTCGAGAATTCGGATTCGAAAACAGGTCCTCTTTAGTTAAGCTGGCTGACATGCTACCGCCTAGCCTACCCGACCCCCCATATTTTATATATTATTTGTTTATTTTTTAATAATAGGCCACATTTTATAATTTTTAAAAATATAAATTTTGTTAATCTTATTTTTTAATTTTTATCAAATTGAACGACTTCAAAAACTAGAACATATTTATATTTTAAAATTATAAAATGTGGCCTATTATTAAAAAATAAACAAATAATATATAAAATATGAAGTCCGGGTAGGCTAGGCGGTAGCATGTCAGCCAGCTAACCAAGAGGACCCGTTTTCGAATCCGACTCGAGGCATCCGGCAAATCTGACCCCGAGAGTAGAGACAAAATTTAAATAAAATAATTAGTATCGTAAATGGCTTATGGCTAGAAAGGCCGAAAAGCCAAAAAAAAAACAAAAAAAAAAAAAAAAATGTAAATCAAATAAGATGTGATTAATTTCTTCTTCTGTGAGCAAAGAAAAGAGAATTGAATATTTAATTTTTTGATGAAGGGGGTGGGGGAATAATTATCAATATATTTAATGTTTCTTAATTTAAAATAAATGATGAGAAAACAATCAGGTTTACCTCTGCTGATTCAAATAAATATAAATATGTTCTAGTTTTCGCCATGAAAAATTTTATTGGCTTAGATTATTATTTTGGCTATTGATTTTTCTTTGAATCCAACCAGATGATCAGCTGTCCTGAACTAAAGAGCTTTTCAAAAATAAAACTTATAAAAAATGCTTACGTGTTCTGATGTGTCCATCCACTTGACTTTACTATACAACATGGGCCCTTACTTTTGTTGTATTTATCGTGTTATAATCATGTAGAGC
>JALMQS010000203.1:26620-63010 GCA_024734495.1 Forficula auricularia
CCACAAAGTTTTAACTCATACTATAAAAAGAGAAATTATAATTGTATACTTGTGATTTCGAAATTGATTATTATCATTAATAGGATGCATAGGGTATGAAAAAATTATGCAAATGTAATTATTATATATGATTATGTCTTGATAGTTAATTTATACCGAGACATAGACAGCTGTTTAGCGAAAACAGGGGGCACCACGAGAAGGCAGCTGTCACCACCCCCCACATGGATAGATAAATAAATAATAATTAAAGGGAGATTATTAATTTAATTTTGAACGCATATTACATAATAGAATGATAATTTTAAAATTTAAAATATTTTCTTTATTTTTAAATGTATAAAACACTCAGAAATACAATTCGAAATTTGAAAATGGGAAAATAATGAAAATTTCAAGGCTAGACGTGTTTTGAAACAAATAGGAGACATTTTATTTGTAGCAAAATACGTCTAGACTTGAGATAAGTAATTGTTAAAAGACCTTTTACGAAACAAATACCAGTACAATGTCTCCAATACTGCAATTTGTTTCGGATCAAAGTCTTAAACATTCGACATTTGGTATAAAAATTTTATGAAATATTTGTATTTAAGAAACAAATATAAAAAATTTGTAGATCTGAGTATGATGAGAGAAATTTCGATATTAACTTATGTAGTTTTAGATCAGTAAAAGAAAATAATTAGATTGAAGTTTAGAGGGGAATATTTAATTATAAGGGGATTATTTTTAAAATCGAATTATTTATTATTTACTATTGAATGTGATTTTTTAACAAAAACTGAAATTTTATTATCTATCCATGTGAAATAATTTTATTAAACTGAAAATATATAAAGGCGAAATTGTCTGAAAACAGTATCTCGAATTAAATTTAGAGAAAAAAAGAATTTCAAAATTGCATATAGGTAATTTATAATTTTAATTTATTTATTTATTTCTAAAAAATTATTTCATCTAAATATTAGTATTAGTATGACGAGCACCTACCTGAAAAAAGAAAAAAATACTATTAGTAAAATAATATAGTAAAGTAAATGTATATTTTATAGAAATATTTGAAATAAAATTATTTTCAAGGTAATATTTATTTATTTTAATTGATCTTTATTTTATTAAAAAACTCGAAAAAAATACTTGAAAAAATTTAGAGTATTTCTTAATTATTTAATTTTAAGAATAGATAAAGATATGTTACCTTAACAGCCAACGTCTCGAGCCTCGACCTGGAAGACTCTGACCCCATAGGAACACACTATTCCACTCGCGCACAAGTAAAAATATACTCGCGAAACACTTCGATTTGCGAGGAATATGGATTTGGGAAAATAGGGATCGAAGTAGGTTAGGATTAGGGATAGGACATGATTCTCTTGATAAAAGAATCATGAGCTCACGTGGGCAGGGATGCTAGGCCCTGAAGTAGGTATGTACTTTTTTATCTAAAAGAACAAAAAAGTACACACCTACCCGTTACCCAAAGATAAAGAATTTGATTTTCCATAAAATAAGAAAATCAAATACTTAATCTTGCCTGTTAGTATAAGTAGGGCGAGCACCTACCTGAAAAAAGAAAAAAATACTATTAGTAAAATAATATAGTGAAGTAAATTTATTGAAATATACGAAATATAATTATTTTTAATGTAATATTTATTTATTTTAATTGAACTTTATTTTTATTTTAAACTCGAAAAAAGAACTTGAAAAAATTTTAGAGTATTTCTTAATTATTTAATTTTAACTATAGATAAAGATATGTTACCTTAACAGCCAACGTCTCGAGCCTCAGCCTGGAAGACTCTGACCCCATAGGAACACACTATTCCACTCGCGCACAAGTAAAAATATACTCGCGAAACACTTCGATTTTCGAGGAATAAGGATTTGGGAAAATAGGGATCGAAGTAGGTTAGGATTAGGGATAGGACATGATTCTCTTGATAAAAGAATCATGAGCTCACGTGGGCAGGGATGCCAGGCCCTGAAGTAGGTATGTACTTTTTTATCTAAAAAAACAAAAAAGTACACACCTACCCGTTACCCAAAGATAAAGAATTTGATTTTCCATAAAATAAGAAAATCAAATACTTAATCTTGCCTGTTAGTATAAGTAGGGCGAGCACCTACCTGAAAAAAGAAAAAAATACTATTAGTAAAATAATATAGTGAAGTAAATTTATTGAAATATACGAAATATAATTATTTTTAATGTAATATTTATTTATTTTAATTGAACTTTATTTTTATTTTAAACTCGAAAAAAGTACTTGAAAAAAATTTAGAGTATTTCTTAATTATTTAATTTTAACAATAGATAAAGATATGTTACCTTAACAGCCAACGTCTCGAGCCTCAACCTGGAAGACTCTGACCCCATAGGAACACACTATTCCACTCGCGCACAAGTAAAAATATACTCGCGAAACACTTCGATTTTCGAGGAATAAGGATTTGGGAAAATAGGGATCGAAGTAGGTTAGGATTAGGGATAGGACATGATTCTCTTGATAAAAGAATCATGAGCTCACGTGGGCAGGGATGCCAGGCCCTGAAGTAGGTATGTACTTTTTTATCTAAAAAAACAAAAAGTACACACCTACCCGTTACCCAAAGATAAAGAATTTGATTTTCCATAAAATAAGAAAATCAAATACTTAATCTTGCCTGTTAGTATAAGTAGGGCGAGCACCTACCTGAAAAAAGAAAAAAATACTATTAGTAAAATAATATAGTGAAGTAAATTTATTGAAATAAACGAAATATAATTATTTTTAATGTAATATTTATTTATTTTAATTGAACTTTATTTTTATTTTAAACTCGAAAAAAGTACTTGAAAAAAATTTAGAGTATTTTTTAATTATTTAATTTTAACAATAGATAAAGATATGTTACCTTAACAGCCAACGTCTCGAGCCTCAACCTGGAAGACTCTGACCCCATAGGAACACACTATTCCACTCGCGCACAAGTAAAAATATACTCGCGAAACACTTCGATTTTCGAGGAATAAGGATTTGGGAAAATAGGGATCGAAGTAGGTTAGGATTAGGGATAGGACATGATTCTCTTGATAAAAGAATCATGAGCTCACGTGGGCAGGGATGCCAGGCCCTGAAGTAGGTATGTACTTTTTTATCTAAAAAAACAAAAAGTACACACCTACCCGTTACCCAAAGATAAAGAATTTGATTTTCCATAAAATAAGAAAATCAAATACTTAATCTTGCCTGTTAGTATAAGTAGGGCGAGCACCTACCTGAAAAAAGAAAAAAATACTATTAGTAAAATAATATAGTGAAGTAAATTTATTGAAATATACGAAATATAATTATTTTTAATGTAATATTTATTTATTTTAATTGAACTTTATTTTTATTTTAAACTCGAAAAAAGTACTTGAAAAAAATTTAGAGTATTTTTTAATTATTTAATTTTAACAATAGATAAAGATATGTTACCTTAACAGCCAACGTCTCGAGCCTCAACCTGGAAGACTCTGACCCCATAGGAACACACTATTCCACTCGCGCACAAGTAAAAATATACTCGCGAAACACTTCGATTTTCGAGGAATAAGGATTTGGGAAAATAGGGATCGAAGTAGGTTAGGATTAGGGATAGGACATGATTCTCTTGATAAAAGAATCATGAGCTCACGTGGGCAGGGATGCTAGGCCCTGAAGTAGGTATGTACTTTTTTATCTAAAAAAACAAAGAAGTACACACCTACCCGTTACCCAAAGATAAAGAATTTGATTTTCCATAAAATAAGAAAATCAAATACTTAATCTTGCCTGTTAGTATAAGTAGGGCGAGCACCTACCTGAAAAAAGAAAAAAATACTATTAGTAAAATAATATAGTGAAGTAAATTTATTGAAATATACGAAATATAATTATTTTTAATGTAATATTTATTTATTTTAATTGAAATTTATTTTTATTTTAAACTCGAAAAAAGTACTTGAAAAAAATTTAGAGTATTTTTTAATTATTTAATTTTAACAATAGATAAAGATATGTTACCTTAACAGCCAACGTCTCGAGCCTCAACCTGGAAGACTCTGACCCCATAGGAACACACTATTCCACTCGCGCACAAGTAAAAATATACTCGCGAAACACTTCGATTTTCGAGGAATATGGATTTGGGAAAATAGGGATCGAAGTAGGTTAGGATTAGGGATAGGACATGATTCTCTTGATAAAAGAATCATGAGCTCACGTGGGCAGGGATGCTAGGCCCTGAAGTAGGTATGTACTTTTTTATCTAAAAAAACAAAAAGTACACACCTACCCGTTACCCAAAGATAAAGAATTTGATTTTCCATAAAATAAGAAAATCAAATACTTAATCTTGCCTGTTAGTATAAGTAGGGCGAGCACCTACCTGAAAAAAGAAAAAAAATACTATTAGTAAAATAATATAGTGAAGTAAATTTATTGAAATATACGAAATATAATTATTTTTAATGTAATATTTATTTATTTTAATTGAACTTTATTTTTATTTTAAACTCGAAAAAAGTACTTGAAAAAAATTTAGAGTATTTGTTAATTATTTAATTTTAACAATAGATAAAGATATGTTACCTTAACAGCCAACGTCTCGAGCCTCAACCTGGAAGACTCTGACCCCATAGGAACACACTATTCCACTCGCGCACATGTAAAAATATACTCGCGAAACACTTCGATTTTCGAGGAATAAGGATTTGGGAAAATAGGGATCGAGGTAGGTTAGGATTAGGGATAGGACATGATTCTCTTGATAAAAGAATCATGAGCTCACGTGGGCAGGGATGCTAGGCCCTGAAGTAGGTATGTACTTTTTTATCTAAGAAAACAAAGAAGTACACACCTACCCGTTACCCAAAGATAAAGAATTTGATTTTCCATAAAATAAGAAAATCAAATACTTAATCTTGCCTGTTAGTATAAGTAGGGCGAGCACCTACCTGAAAAAAGAAAAAAATACTATTAGTAAAATAATATAGTGAAGTAAATTTATTGAAATATACGAAATATAATTATTTTTAATGTAATATTTATTTATTTTAATTGAACTTTATTTTTATTTTAAACTCGAAAAAAGTACTTGAAAAAAATTTAGAGTATTTGTTAATTATTTAATTTTAACAATAGATAAAGATATGTTACCTTAACAGCCAACGTCTCGAGCCTCAACCTGGAAGACTCTGACCCCATAGGAACACACTATTCCACTCGCGCACAAGTAAAAATATACTCGCGAAACACTTCGATTTTCGAGGAATAAGGATTTGGGAAAATAGGGATCGAGGTAGGTTCGGATTAGGGATAGGACATGATTCTCTTGATAAAAGAATCATGAGCTCACGTGGGCAGGGATGCTAGGCCCTGAAGTAGGTATGTACTTTTTTATCTAAAATAAACAAAAAAGTACACACCTACCCGTTACCCAAAGATAAAGAATTTGATTTTCCATAAAATAAGAAAATCAAATACTTAATCTTGCCTGTTAGTATAAGTAGGGCGAGCACCTACCTGAAAAAAGAAAAAAATACTATTAGTAAAACAATATAGTGAAGTAAATTTATTGAAATATACGAATATAATTATTTTTAATGTAATATTTATTTAATTTAATTGAAATTTATTTTTATTTTAAACTCGAAAAAAGTACTTGAAAAAATTTAGAGTATTTTTTTATTATTTAATTTTAACAATAGATAAAGATATGTTACCTTAACAGCCAACGTCTGGAGCCTCAACCTGGAAGACTCTGACCCCATAGGAACACACTATTCCACTCGCGCACAAGTAAAAATATACTCGCGAAACACTTCGATTTTCGAGGAATAAGGATTTGGGAAAATAGGGATCGAAGTAGGTTAGGATTCGGGATAGGACATGATTCTCTTGATAAAAGAATCATGAGTTCACGTGGGCAGGGATGCTAGGCCCTGAAGTAGGTATGCACTTTTTTATCTAAGAAAACAAAGAAATACACACCTACCCGTTACCCAAAGATAAAGAATTTGATTTTCCATAAAATAAGAAAATCAAATACTTAATCTTGCCTGTTAGTATAAGTAGGGCGAGCACCTACCTGAAAAAATAAAAAAATACTATTAGTAAAATAATATAGTGAAGTAAATTTTTTGAAATATACGACATATAATTATTTTTAATGTAATATTTATTTATTTTAATTGAAATTTATTTTTATTTTAAACTCGAAAAAAGTACTTGAAAAAAATTTAGAGTATTTGTTAATTATTTAATTTTAACAATAGATAAAGATATGTTACCTTAACAGCCAACGTCTCGAGCCTCAACCTGGAAGACTCTGACCCCATAGGAACACACTATTCCACTCGCGCACATGTAAAAATATACTCGCGAAACACTTCGATTTTCGAGGAATAAGGATTTGGGAAAATAGGGATCGAGGTAGGTTCGGATTAGGGATAGGACATGATTCTCTTGATAAAAGAATCATGAGCTCACGTGGGCAGGGATGCTAGGCCCTGAAGTAGGTATGTACTTTTTTATCTAAGAAAACAAAGAAGTACACACCTACCCGTTACCCAAAGATAAAGAATTTGATTTTCCATAAAATAAGAAAATCAAATACTTAATCTTGCCTGTTAGTATAAGTAGGGCGAGCACCTACCTGAAAAAATAAAAAAATACTATTAGTAAAATAATATAGTGAAGTAAATTTATTGAAATATACGACATATAATTATTTTTAATGTAATATTTATTTATTTTAATTGAAATTTATTTTTATTTTAAACTCGAAAAAAGTACTTGAAAAAAATTTAGAGTATTTGTTAATTATTTAATTTTAACAATAGATAAAGATATGTTACCTTAACAGCCAACGTCTCGAGCCTCAACCTGGAAGACTCTGACCCCATAGGAACACACTATTCCACTCGCGCACATGTAAATATATACTCGCGAAACACTTCGATTTTCGAGGAATAAGGATTTGGGAAAATAGGGATCGAGGTAGGTTCGGATTAGGGATAGGACATGATTCTCTTGATAAAAGAATCATGAGCTCACGTGGGCAGGGATGCTAGGCCCTGAAGTAGGTATGTACTTTTTTATCTAAAAAAACAAAGAAGTACACACCTACCCGTTACCCAAAGATAAAGAATTTGATTTTCCATAAAATAAGAAAATCAAATACTTAATCTTGCCTGTTAGTATAAGTAGGGCGAGCACCTACCTGAAAAAAGAAAAAAATACTATTAGTAAAATAATATAGTGAAGTAAATTTATTGAAATATACGAAATATAATTATTTTTAATGTAATATTTATTTATTTTAATTGAAATTTATTTTTATTTTAAACTCGAAAAAAGTACTTGAAAAAAATTTAGAGTATTTGTTAATTATTTAATTTTAACAATAGATAAAGATATGTTACCTTAACAGCCAACGTCTCGAGCCTCAACCTGGAAGACTCTGACCCCATAGGAACACACTATTCCACTCGCGCACATGTAAAAATATACTCGCGAAACACTTCGATTTTCGAGGAATAAGGATTTGGGAAAATAGGGATCGAGGTAGGTTAGGATTAGGGATAGGACATGATTCTCTTGATAAAAGAATCATGAGCTCACGTGGGCAGGGATGCTAGGCCCTGAAGTAGGTATGTACTTTTTTATCTAAGAAAACAAAGAAGTACACACCTACCCGTTACCCAAAGATAAAGAATTTGATTTTCCATAAAATAAGAAAATCAAATACTTAATCTTGCCTGTTAGTATAAGTAGGGCGAGCACCTACCTGAAAAAAGAAAAAAATACTATTAGTAAAATAATATAGTGAAGTAAATTTATTGAAATATACGAAATATAATTATTTTTAATGTAATATTTATTTATTTTAATTGAACTTTATTTTTATTTTAAACTCGAAAAAAGTACTTGAAAAAAATTTAGAGTATTTGTTAATTATTTAATTTTAACAATAGATAAAGATATGTTACCTTAACAGCCAACGTCTCGAGCCTCAACCTGGAAGACTCTGACCCCATAGGAACACACTATTCCACTCGCGCACATGTAAAAATATACTCGCGAAACACTTCGATTTTCGAGGAATAAGGATTTGGGAAAATAGGGATCGAGGTAGGTTAGGATTAGGGATAGGACATGATTCTCTTGATAAAAGAATCATGAGCTCACGTGGGCAGGGATGCTAGGCCCTGAAGTAGGTATGTACTTTTTTATCTAAGAAAACAAAGAAGTACACACCTACCCGTTACCCAAAGATAAAGAATTTGATTTTCCATAAAATAAGAAAATCAAATACTTAATCTTGCCTGTTAGTATAAGTAGGGCGAGCACCTACCTGAAAAAAGAAAAAAATACTATTAGTAAAATAATATAGTGAAGTAAATTTATTGAAATATACGAAATATAATTATTTTTAATGTAATATTTATTTATTTTAATTGAACTTTATTTTTATTTTAAACTCGAAAAAAGTACTTGAAAAAAATTTAGAGTATTTGTTAATTATTTAATTTTAACAATAGATAAAGATATGTTACCTTAACAGCCAACGTCTCGAGCCTCAACCTGGAAGACTCTGACCCCATAGGAACACACTATTCCACTCGCGCACAAGTAAAAATATACTCGCGAAACACTTCGATTTTCGAGGAATAAGGATTTGGGAAAATAGGGATCGAGGTAGGTTAGGATTAGGGATAGGACATGATTCTCTTGATAAAAGAATCATGAGCTCACGTGGGCAGGGATGCTAGGCCCTGAAGTAGGTATGTACTTTTTTATCTAAGAAAACAAAGAAGTACACACCTACCCGTTACCCAAAGATAAAGAATTTGATTTTCCATAAAATAAGAAAATCAAATACTTAATCTTGCCTGTTAGTATAAGTAGGGCGAGCACCTACCTGAAAAAAGAAAAAAATACTATTAGTAAAATAATATAGTGAAGTAAATTTATTGAAATATACGAAATATAATTATTTTTAATGTAATATTTATTTATTTTAATTGAAATTTATTTTTATTTTAAACTCGAAAAAAGTACTTGAAAAAAATTTAGAGTATTTTTTAATTATTTAATTTTAACAATAGATAAAGATATGTTACCTTAACAGCCAACGTCTCGAGCCTCAACCTGGAAGACTCTGACCCCATAGGAACACACTATTCCACTCGCGCACAAGTAAAAATATACTCGCGAAACACTTCGATTTTCGAGGAATAAGGATTTGGGAAAATAGGGATCGAGGTAGGTTAGGATTAGGGATAGGACATGATTCTCTTGATAAAAGAATCATGAGCTCACGTGGGCAGGGATGCTAGGCCCTGAAGTAGGTATGTACTTTTTTATCTAAGAAAACAAAGAAATACACACCTACCTGTTACCCAAAGATAAAGAATTTGATTTTCCATAAAATAAGAAAATCAAATACTTAATCTTGCCTGTTAGTATAAGTAGGGCGAGCACCTACCTGAAAAAATAAAAAAATACTATTAGTAAAATAATATAGTGAAGTAAATTTATTGAAATATACGACATATAATTATTTTTAATGTAATATTTATTTATTTTAATTGAAATTTATTTTTATTTTAAACTCGAAAAAAGTACTTGAAAAAAATTTAGAGTATTTGTTAATTATTTAATTTTAACAATAGATAAAGATATGTTACCTTAACAGCCAACGTCTCGAGCCTCAACCTGGAAGACTCTGACCCCATAGGAACACACTATTCCACTCGCGCACATGTAAAAATATACTCGCGAAACACTTCGATTTTCGAGGAATAAGGATTTGGGAAAATAGGGATCGAGGTAGGTTAGGATTAGGGATAGGACATGATTCTCTTGATAAAAGAATCATGAGCTCACGTGGGCAGGGATGCTAGGCCCTGAAGTAGGTATGTACTTTTTTATCTAAGAAAACAAAGAAGTACACACCTACCCGTTACCCAAAGATAAAGAATTTGATTTTCCATAAAATAAGAAAATCAAATACTTAATCTTGCCTGTTAGTATAAGTAGGGCGAGCACCTACCTGAAAAAAGAAAAAAATACTATTAGTAAAATAATATAGTGAAGTAAATTTATTGAAATATACGAAATATAATTATTTTTAATGTAATATTTATTTATTTTAATTGAACTTTATTTTTATTTTAAACTCGAAAAAAGTACTTGAAAAAAATTTAGAGTATTTGTTAATTATTTAATTTTAACAATAGATAAAGATATGTTACCTTAACAGCCAACGTCTCGAGCCTCAACCTGGAAGACTCTGACCCCATAGGAACACACTATTCCACTCGCGCACATGTAAAAATATACTCGCGAAACACTTCGATTTTCGAGGAATAAGGATTTGGGAAAATAGGGATCGAGGTAGGTTAGGATTAGGGATAGGACATGATTCTCTTGATAAAAGAATCATGAGCTCACGTGGGCAGGGATGCTAGGCCCTGAAGTAGGTATGTACTTTTTTATCTAAGAAAACAAAGAAGTACACACCTACCTGTTACCCAAAGATAAAGAATTTGATTTTCCATAAAATAAGAAAATCAAATACTTAATCTTGCCTGTTAGTATAAGTAGGGCGAGCACCTACCTGAAAAAAGAAAAAAATACTATTAGTAAAATAATATAGTGAAGTAAATTTATTGAAATATACGAAATATAATTATTTTTAATGTAATATTTATTTATTTTAATTGAACTTTATTTTTATTTTAAACTCGAAAAAAGTACTTGAAAAAAATTTAGAGTATTTGTTAATTATTTAATTTTAACAATAGATAAAGATATGTTACCTTAACAGCCAACGTCTCGAGCCTCAACCTGGAAGACTCTGACCCCATAGGAACACACTATTCCACTCGCGCACATGTAAAAATATACTCGCGAAACACTTCGATTTTCGAGGAATAAGGATTTGGGAAAATAGGGATCGAGGTAGGTTAGGATTAGGGATAGGACATGATTCTCTTGATAAAAGAATCATGAGCTCACGTGGGCAGGGATGCTAGGCCCTGAAGTAGGTATGTACTTTTTTATCTAAGAAAACAAAGAAGTACACACCTACCCGTTACCCAAAGATAAAGAATTTGATTTTCCATAAAATAAGAAAATCAAATACTTAATCTTGCCTGTTAGTATAAGTAGGGCGAGCACCTACCTGAAAAAAGAAAAAAATACTATTAGTAAAATAATATAGTGAAGTAAATTTATTGAAATATACGAAATATAATTATTTTTAATGTAATATTTATTTATTTTAATTGAACTTTATTTTTATTTTAAACTCGAAAAAAGTACTTGAAAAAAATTTAGAGTATTTGTTAATTATTTAATTTTAACAATAGATAAAGATATGTTACCTTAACAGCCAACGTCTCGAGCCTCAACCTGGAAGACTCTGACCCCATAGGAACACACTATTCCACTCGCGCACAAGTAAAAATATACTCGCGAAACACTTCGATTTTCGAGGAATAAGGATTTGGGAAAATAGGGATCGAGGTAGGTTAGGATTAGGGATAGGACATGATTCTCTTGATAAAAGAATCATGAGCTCACGTGGGCAGGGATGCTAGGCCCTGAAGTAGGTATGTACTTTTTTATCTAAGAAAACAAAGAAGTACACACCTACCCGTTACCCAAAGATAAAGAATTTGATTTTCCATAAAATAAGAAAATCAAATACTTAATCTTGCCTGTTAGTATAAGTAGGGCGAGCACCTACCTGAAAAAAGAAAAAAATACTATTAGTAAAATAATATAGTGAAGTAAATTTATTGAAATATACGAAATATAATTATTTTTAATGTAATATTTATTTATTTTAATTGAAATTTATTTTTATTTTAAACTCGAAAAAAGTACTTGAAAAAAATTTAGAGTATTTTTTAATTATTTAATTTTAACAATAGATAAAGATATGTTACCTTAACAGCCAACGTCTCGAGCCTCAACCTGGAAGACTCTGACCCCATAGGAACACACTATTCCACTCGCGCACATGTAAAAATATACTCGCGAAACACTTCGATTTTCGAGGAATAAGGATTTGGGAAAATAGGGATCGAGGTAGGTTAGGATTAGGGATAGGACATGATTCTCTTGATAAAAGAATCATGAGCTCACGTGGGCAGGGATGCTAGGCCCTGAAGTAGGTATGTACTTTTTTATCTAAGAAAACAAAGAAGTACACACCTACCCGTTACCCAAAGATAAAGAATTTGATTTTCCATAAAATAAGAAAATCAAATACTTAATCTTGCCTGTTAGTATAAGTAGGGCGAGCACCTACCTGAAAAAATAAAAAAATACTATTAGTAAAATAATATAGTGAAGTAAATTTATTGAAATATACGACATATAATTATTTTTAATGTAATATTTATTTATTTTAATTGAAATTTATTTTTATTTTAAACTCGAAAAAAGTACTTGAAAAAAATTTAGAGTATTTGTTAATTATTTAATTTTAACAATAGATAAAGATATGTTACCTTAACAGCCAACGTCTCGAGCCTCAACCTGGAAGACTCTGACCCCATAGGAACACACTATTCCACTCGCGCACAAGTAAAAATATACTCGCGAAACACTTCGATTTTCGAGGAATAAGGATTTGGGAAAATAGGGATCGAGGTAGGTTAGGATTAGGGATAGGACATGATTCTCTTGATAAAAGAATCATGAGCTCACGTGGGCAGGGATGCTAGGCCCTGAAGTAGGTATGTACTTTTTTATCTAAGAAAACAAAGAAGTACACACCTACCCGTTACCCAAAGATAAAGAATTTGATTTTCCATAAAATAAGAAAATCAAATACTTAATCTTGCCTGTTAGTATAAGTAGGGCGAGCACCTACCTGAAAAAAGAAAAAAATACTATTAGTAAAATAATATAGTGAAGTAAATTTATTGAAATATACGAAATATAATTATTTTTAATGTAATATTTATTTATTTTAATTGAAATTTATTTTTATTTTAAACTCGAAAAAAGTACTTGAAAAAAATTTAGAGTATTTTTTAATTATTTAATTTTAACAATAGATAAAGATATGTTACCTTAACAGCCAACGTCTCGAGCCTCAACCTGGAAGACTCTGACCCCATAGGAACACACTATTCCACTCGCGCACATGTAAAAATATACTCGCGAAACACTTCGATTTTCGAGGAATAAGGATTTGGGAAAATAGGGATCGAGGTAGGTTAGGATTAGGGATAGGACATGATTCTCTTGATAAAAGAATCATGAGCTCACGTGGGCAGGGATGCTAGGCCCTGAAGTAGGTATGTACTTTTTTATCTAAGAAAACAAAGAAATACACACCTACCTGTTACCCAAAGATAAAGAATTTGATTTTCCATAAAATAAGAAAATCAAATACTTAATCTTGCCTGTTAGTATAAGTAGGGCGAGCACCTACCTGAAAAAATAAAAAAATACTATTAGTAAATTAATATAGTGAAGTAAATTTATTGAAATATACGAAATATAATTATTTTTAATGTAATATTTATTTATTTTAATTGAAATTTATTTTTATTTTAAACTCGAAAAAAGTACTTGAAAAAAATTTAGAGTATTTGTTAATTATTTAATTTTAACAATAGATAAAGATATGTTACCTTAACAGCCAACGTCTCGAGCCTCAACCTGGAAGACTCTGACCCCATAGGAACACACTATTCCACTCGCGCACATGTAAAAATATACTCGCGAAACACTTCGATTTTCGAGGAATAAGGATTTGGGAAAATAGGGATCGAGGTAGGTTAGGATTAGGGATAGGACATGATTCTCTTGATAAAAGAATCATGAGCTCACGTGGGCAGGGATGCTAGGCCCTGAAGTAGGTATGTACTTTTTTATCTAAGAAAACAAAGAAGTACACACCTACCCGTTACCCAAAGATAAAGAATTTGATTTTCCATAAAATAAGAAAATCAAATACTTAATCTTGCCTGTTAGTATAAGTAGGGCGAGCACCTACCTGAAAAAAGAAAAAAATACTATTAGTAAAATAATATAGTGAAGTAAATTTATTGAAATATACGAAATATAATTATTTTTAATGTAATATTTATTTATTTTAATTGAACTTTATTTTTATTTTAAACTCGAAAAAAGTACTTGAAAAAAATTTAGAGTATTTGTTAATTATTTAATTTTAACAATAGATAAAGATATGTTACCTTAACAGCCAACGTCTCGAGCCTCAACCTGGAAGACTCTGACCCCATAGGAACACACTATTCCACTCGCGCACATGTAAAAATATACTCGCGAAACACTTCGATTTTCGAGGAATAAGGATTTGGGAAAATAGGGATCGAGGTAGGTTAGGATTAGGGATAGGACATGATTCTCTTGATAAAAGAATCATGAGCTCACGTGGGCAGGGATGCTAGGCCCTGAAGTAGGTATGTACTTTTTTATCTAAGAAAACAAAGAAGTACACACCTACCCGTTACCCAAAGATAAAGAATTTGATTTTCCATAAAATAAGAAAATCAAATACTTAATCTTGCCTGTTAGTATAAGTAGGGCGAGCACCTACCTGAAAAAAGAAAAAAATACTATTAGTAAAATAATATAGTGAAGTAAATTTATTGAAATATACGAAATATAATTATTTTTAATGTAATATTTATTTATTTTAATTGAACTTTATTTTTATTTTAAACTCGAAAAAAGTACTTGAAAAAAATTTAGAGTATTTTTTAATTATTTAATTTTAACAATAGATAAAGATATGTTACCTTAACAGCCAACGTCTCGAGCCTCAACCTGGAAGACTCTGACCCCATAGGAACACACTATTCCACTCGCGCACAAGTAAAAATATACTCGCGAAACACTTCGATTTTCGAGGAATAAGGATTTGGGAAAATAGGGATCGAGGTAGGTTAGGATTAGGGATAGGACATGATTCTCTTGATAAAAGAATCATGAGCTCACGTGGGCAGGGATGCTAGGCCCTGAAGTAGGTATGTACTTTTTTATCTAAAAAAACAAAGAAGTACACACCTACCCGTTACCCAAAGATAAAGAATTTGATTTTCCATAAAATAAGAAAATCAAATACTTAATCTTGCCTGTTAGTATAAGTAGGGCGAGCACCTACCTGAAAAAAGAAAAAAATACTATTAGTAAAATAATATAGTGAAGTAAATTTATTGAAATATACGAAATATAATTATTTTTAATGTAATATTTATTTATTTTAATTGAAATTTATTTTTATTTTAAACTCGAAAAAAGTACTTGAAAAAAATTTAGAGTATTTTTTAATTATTTAATTTTAACAATAGATAAAGATATGTTACCTTAACAGCCAACGTCTCGAGCCTCAACCTGGAAGACTCTGACCCCATAGGAACACACTATTCCACTCGCGCACAAGTAAAAATATACTCGCGAAACACTTCGATTTCCGAGGAATAAGGATTTGGGAAAATAGGGATCGAAGTAGGTTAGGATTAGGGATAGGACATGATTCTCTTGATAAAAGAATCATGAGCTCACGTGGGCAGGGATGCTAGGCCCTGAAGTAGGTATGTACTTTTTTATCTAAGAAAACAAAGAAGTACACACCTACCCGTTACCCAAAGATAAAGAATTTGATTTTCCATAAAATAAGAAAATCAAATACTTAATCTTGCCTGTTAGTATAAGTAGGGCGAGCACCTACCTGAAAAAATAAAAAAATACTATTAGTAAAATAATATAGTGAAGTAAATTTATTGAAATATACGACATATAATTATTTTTAATGTAATATTTATTTATTTTAATTGAAATTTATTTTTATTTTAAACTCGAAAAAAGTACTTGAAAAAAATTTAGAGTATTTTTTAATTATTTAATTTTAACAATAGATAAAGATATGTTACCTTAACAGCCAACGTCTCGAGCCTCAACCTGGAAGACTCTGACCCCATAGGAACACACTATTCCACTCGCGCACATGTAAAAATATACTCGCGAAACACTTCGATTTTCGAGGAATAAGGATTTGGGAAAATAGGGATCGAGGTAGGTTAGGATTAGGGATAGGACATGATTCTCTTGATAAAAGAATCATGAGCTCACGTGGGCAGGGATGCTAGGCCCTGAAGTAGGTATGTACTTTTTTATCTAAGAAAACAAAGAAGTACACACCTACCCGTTACCCAAAGATAAAGAATTTGATTTTCCATAAAATAAGAAAATCAAATACTTAATCTTGCCTGTTAGTATAAGTAGGGCGAGCACCTACCTGAAAAAATAAAAAAATACTATTAGTAAAATAATATAGTGAAGTAAATTTATTGAAATATACGACATATAATTATTTTTAATGTAATATTTATTTATTTTAATTGAAATTTATTTTTATTTTAAACTCGAAAAAAGTACTTGAAAAAAATTTAGAGTATTTGTTAATTATTTAATTTTAACAATAGATAAAGATATGTTACCTTAACAGCCAACGTCTCGATGCCTCAACCTGGAAGACTCTGACCCCATAGGAACACACTATTCCACTCGCGCACATGTAAAAATATACTCGCGAAACACTTCGATTTTCGAGGAATAAGGATTTGGGAAAATAGGGATCGAGGTAGGTTCGGATTAGGGATAGGACATGATTCTCTTGATAAAAGAATCATGAGCTCACGTGGGCAGGGATGCTAGGCCCTGAAGTAGGTATGTACTTTTTTATCTAAAATAAACAAAAAAGTACACACCTACCCGTTACCCAAAGATAAAGAATTTGATTTTCCATAAAATAAGAAAATCAAATACTTAATCTTGCCTGTTAGTATAAGTAGGGCGAGCACCTACCTGAAAAAAGAAAAAAATACTATTAGTAAAATAATATAGTGAAGTAAATTTATTGAAATATACGAAATAAAATTATTTTTAATGTAATATTTATTTATTTTAATTGAACTTTATTTTTATTTTAAACTCGAAAAAAGTACTTGAAAAAAATTTAGAGTATTTGTTAATTATTTAATTTTAACAATAGATAAAGATATGTTACCTTAACAGCCAACGTCTCGAGCCTCAACCTGGAAGACTCTGACCCCATAGGAACACACTATTCCACTCGCGCACAAGTAAAAATATACTCGCGAAACACTTCGATTTTCGAGGAATAAGGATTTGGGAAAATAGGGATCGAGGTAGGTTAGGATTAGGGATAGGACATGATTCTCTTGATAAAAGAATCATGAGCTCACGTGGGCAGGGATGCTAGGCCCTGAAGTAGGTATGTACTTTTTTATCTAAGAAAACAAAGAAGTACACACCTACCCGTTACCCAAAGATAAAGAATTTGATTTTCCATAAAATAAGAAAATCAAATACTTAATCTTGCCTGTTAGTATAAGTAGGGCGAGCACCTACCTGAAAAAAGAAAAAAATACTATTAGTAAAATAATATAGTGAAGTAAATTTATTGAAATATACGAAATATAATTATTTTTAATGTAATATTTATTTATTTTAATTGAAATTTATTTTTATTTTAAACTCGAAAAAAGTACTTGAAAAAAATTTAGAGTATTTTTTAATTATTTAATTTTAACAATAGATAAAGATATGTTACCTTAACAGCCAACGTCTCGAGCCTCAACCTGGAAGACTCTGACCCCATAGGAACACACTATTCCACTCGCGCACAAGTAAAAATATACTCGCGAAACACTTCGATTTTCGAGGAATAAGGATTTGGGAAAATAGGGATCGAAGTAGGTTAGGATTAGGGATAGGACATGATTCTCTTGATAAAAGAATCATGAGCTCACGTGGGCAGGGATGCTAGGCCCTGAAGTAGGTATGTACTTTTTTATCTAAGAAAACAAAGAAGTACACACCTACCCGTTACCCAAAGATAAAGAATTTGATTTTCCATAAAATAAGAAAATCAAATACTTAATCTTGCCTGTTAGTATAAGTAGGGCGAGCACCTACCTGAAAAAAGAAAAAAATACTATTAGTAAAATAATATAGTGAAGTAAATTTATTGAAATATACGAAATATAATTATTTTTAATGTAATATTTATTTATTTTAATTGAACTTTATTTTTATTTTAAACTCGAAAAAAGTACTTGAAAAAAATTTAGAGTATTTGTTAATTATTTAATTTTAACAATAGATAAAGATATGTTACCTTAACAGCCAACGTCTCGAGCCTCAACCTGGAAGACTCTGACCCCATAGGAACACACTATTCCACTCGCGCACAAGTAAAAATATACTCGCGGTACACTTCGATTTGCGAGGAATAAGGATTTCGGGAAATAGGGATCGAAGTAGGTTAGGATTAGGGATAGGACATGATTCTCTTGATAAAAGAATCATGAGCTCACGTGGGCAGGGATGCCAGGCCCTGAAGTAGGTATGTACTTTTTTATCTAAAAAAACAAAAAAGTACACATCTACCCGTTACCCAAAGATAAAGAATTTGATTTTCCATAAAATAAGAAAATCAAATACTTAATCTTGCCTGTTAGTATAAGTAGGGCGAGCACCTACCTGAAAAAAGAAAAAAATACTATTAGTAAAATAATATAGTGAAGTAAATTTATTGAAATATACGAAATATAATTATTTTTAATGTAATATTTATTTATTTTAATTGAACTTTATTTTTATTTTAAACTCGAAAAAAGTACTTGAAAAAAATTTAGAGTATTTCTTAATTATTTAATTTTAACAATAGATAAAGATATGTTACCTTAACAGCCAACGTCTCGAGCCTCAACCTGGAAGACTCTGACCCCATAGGAACACACTATTCCACTCGCGCACAAGTAAAAATATACTCGCGAAACACTTCGATTTTCGAGGAATAAGGATTTGGGAAAATAAGGATCGAAGTAGGTTAGGATTAGGGATAGGACATGATTCTCTTGATAAAAGAATCATGAGCTCACGTGGGCAGGGATGCTAGTCCCTGAAGTAGGTATGTACTTTTTTATCTAAAAAAACAAAGAAGTACACACCTACCCGTTACCCAAAGATAAAGAATTTGATTTTCCATAAAATAAGAAAATCAAATACTTAATCTTGCCTGTTAGTATAAGTAGGGCGAGCACCTACCTGAAAAAAGAAAAAAATACTATTAGTAAAATAATATAGTGAAGTAAATTTATTGAAATATACGAAATATAATTATTTTTAATGTAATATTTATTTATTTTAATTGAACTTTATTTTTATTTTAAACTCGAAAAAAGTACTTGAAAAAAATTTAGAGTATTTCTTAATTATTTAATTTTAACAATAGATAAAGATATGTTACCTTAACAGCCAACGTCTCGAGCCTCAACCTGGAAGACTCTGACCCCATAGGAACACACTATTCCACTCGCGCACAAGTAAAAATATACTCGCGAAACACTTCGATTTTCGAGGAATAAGGATTTGGGAAAATAGGGATCGAAGTAGGTTAGGATTAGGGATAGGACATGATTCTCTTGATAAAAGAATCATGAGCTCACGTGGGCAGGGATGCTAGGCCCTGAAGTAGGTATGTACTTTTTTATCTAAAAAAACAAAAAGTACACACCTACCCGTTACCCAAAGATAAAGAATTTGATTTTCCATAAAATAAGAAAATCAAATACTTAATCTTGCCTGTTAGTATAAGTAGGGCGAGCACCTACCTGAAAAAAGAAAAAAATACTATTAGTAAAATAATATAGTGAAGTAAATTTATAGAAATATTCGAAATAAAATTATTTTTAATGTAATATTTATTTATTTTAATTGAACTTTATTTTTATTTTAAACTCGAAAAAAGTACTTGAAAAAATTTAGAGTATTTCTTAATTATTTAATTTTAAGAATAGATAAAGATATGTTACCTTAACAGCCAACGTCTCGAGCCTCGACCTGGAAGACTCTGACCCCATAGGAACACACTATTCCACTCGCGCACAAGTAAAAATATACTCGCGAAACACTTCGATTTTCGAGGAATAAGGATTTGGGAAAATAGGGATCGAAGTAGGTTAGGATTAGGGATAGGACATGATTCTCTTGATAAAAGAATCATGAGCTCACGTGGGCAGGGATGCCAGGCCCTGAAGTAGGTATGTACTTTTTTATCTGAAAAAACAAAGAAATACACACCTACCCGTTACCCAGATATTAATATTTTATTCATGATCTCAAATTAATTTCAAAAATGCAATGTTTTATCTTGGAATGAAATTATATATGAAATCTATAAATTATTTTTCATAATTACTCAAAAATTAAATTAAAATAAAGATTAGTTAAAAAGAAATAAGGTTAATTGAATTATATTAAAGTTTAAATTACACTTATTGTTACGAATTAATTGACCTCAAAATATATTCACATTCACTAGCAACACACTTTAACATACACCCACGATTTCTACTTACCTAAAACTATAATAATTAGAAATAAATAAATTTATATTTAATTTTCTATAAATATAATTAATTTAAGAGATGAAGGCTTGTTTAGAAGTGAAAGGTTGTTTATCAGTGAGCGGTTGAGTAATCTCAGAGGCTGGATGTAGGTGCTGGAGAGGCCATATTGTAATATTCCCAATTGATGTTTCACTGACTACTGCTTGAGACACACTGTTAATTTCCCTATCACTCTCCCTTTATATACCCTTGTCCCTATCTCCCCCCACCCTCCCACATCACCTCTGTCCCTATCTTCCCCTCTCACATACCCCTCTGTCCCTATCACTTCCCCTCTTATATAGCCCTCGAAACAATAAGGGCTCTTAGCTTATCTTCCCAGATAATCTTAATCGGCTTATAATAATACGTCATACTATTTTCATTTATCACTTTTAATTATTTAACCAATTTTCAAGCAGACCATTCGATTTTCACTCATTACTACTAATTGTTTAACCCTTCATTCTTCTCCAGAACAATCTTGTATTCGTGTTTAGATACATTCACATTTCTCTTTATATTAGAGGAATTAGAATTAAGTAGAATTAATAATTATTTTCAAAGTACGTATAGAAATAAAACTTTATTTATTTCGAATGGCAAACTAAAGTACGCTATTATTTGTCTATCTAGAACAAACTTACAAGGGTATTTTAAGGTCAAGTTCTGTTTTTTAAATGGAAACCTATATATTTATTTTCATATTCATAATCTGCAAAAAAAACTGAACTTTCATAAGAAATTTTTTTTTATCCGACATCAAATAAACAAAATATTAAATCAATTATTAGATCTCAAATAAAATCCTAATAATTATTTTTGACATTCATTCAACTTAATTATCAAATAAATATAATTAAATAATTAATTATTAAATATATAATTATTAAATCGAAAAGTCACAACAATGAAAATAACCGTTTTTTAGCCTGTTTCAATTTCTTAGTAGCCTTTACATTTCCTAATTTTTTTTTTTTAACAGATTTACAACACGATAAAATGAAGCTTGTGAGGGTGTATTCTTATCAGCAAAACTCCCGGCATTATTTCCCAAAATTAGATATAAAGAAATTTGATTGGGTTCTTAATCCATTTCTCATAACGGATACTTCTGTATTTGACTTAACTTTGAATGAAGAGGAAGAACTCATTTTGCTTTCCCAATAATCTAGATGTAATTTTAAAACATTCAGAAGAATCTATTAATTCATTTTGGATTAACATTAGATGCGATTATCCAATGACAGCCAAAAAAGCTTTAAACATATATATTATTACAATTTTCCACATCTTATTTGTGTGAATTCGGATTTTCAGCATTAACCAACATTAAAACTAAAAAACGATCAAGATTGTTAAATGTAGAAGACGATATGAGAGTATCATTGTCATTTTTACGACCAAATATAAATGAAATTATCAAAAAACATCATGGTCAAATTTCGCATTAAAAGTATTCTTATTATTAACTTGTAATTAATCCCTTAATAAACGTACCGTTATTTTTGTAGTACATATTATTTTATTTCGCACATTTAAAATTATTATCATAAACTATTTTACGCAGTGTGGTATAGGTAAGTAAATAATTTTTAAACTTATCTTTTTCTTTGTGTGCCGCCAAATTTTGAAATCGTTAAAAGTGTGCCGCAACAAAAAAAGGTTGAGAATCACTGACCTAGAGGCTCGAAAGTATAATTATTTCGCGGGAAAGTATTAAAAATTTTGACAAAAAAATTATTATTATTATTACTCTAAGAACATATTTTAAATACTACAACCTAATTAGAATTCACTTACGGGGGTCAAACAAACCAACAGACACATTCATCCACTAATCAGAAGAAAAAATTTGAAAAAAAAACGACCAACTTATCAATTTCAAGTGGAATTTCGATTTGAGCTCAAGCCCTGGCTCTCTCGAATTTATACTTAGATTATCCTTAAGGATAATTAATGAAAATGTCCCTTAATTTTACTCAAAATGTTATTAGAAAGCTAAAATTAAATTTTGGTTCAATTTGGATGAAGAATGTCAAAAGGTCCTTAAGGATAATTAATGAAAAAGTCACTTAATTTTATTCAAAACGTCGTTAAATAATGTAAGGGGTTGATTATATTTAATAAGAGGGGGGGGAATAGTTCACTAATCCCTAATAAAGAACTATTTCCATAGAGGTTCGCAATAAGAAGGTCCGAGCACAAATGGCTCCTCTGCCTTGATTTATCTCCTTATATTGCAACTAGATGGAGGGAGGTATGGAGGGGGATTTTTCAATATTTTCAAAAAGTACCTTCAAAATGGAAATCTAGATATTACCTATATCCTATTTCTTATCTAACCATCTACTTATTTTGGTTCTAGCCCTTGGTCGAGAGGGTTGAAAGGGGGTCCAGAAAGAACCCACCCCTCCCTCTGCCCCGAATTAATATAAAATATAAAAACATTTGAAAAAAAAGATTTTAAATGTTTGTAATTAATCTTAATAAAAATAATCATCCGAAAGTACTTTAGTAGATTATTGTGCAAAGAACGTGACCTTATTATTAGCGAATAAGATATTTAGTAGAATTATGAGAACGTCAGAAATAATATATTAAAACGTACAAATATCTGTTAGAACCATGTTTGTTTACATTTTATATCAACAATAGATGAAAACATAAATATAAACAAGTTTGATATTTCAACAATTATTAACAATTAGCATTTAACCTAATTAAAGAGACCCCAAAGAAAGCATTAATTATTAATATTTAAATCAAAGAGTTTTTAAGAAACTATTTAAAAAATATATAACCAAACATTTGACAATTCAGTTGTGTAATAATGTTACGGTGGGGAGCTTTCGTTGATGAATTTTACTTGACTCTGTGAATTTACTATTAAATATAATTTATTTGATTAAGGCTGCCACCACAAATAGATTTTTGCTAAGGAAAGGCTCTATTTGAGGCCCCAGGGAAATAATTGAGAAGGGCCAGGGAACAGGATTAATTGAACCAAACAACAAATATTTAATTTTAATTTGTTTATTAAGAAAATATATGAAAATAGAATGTAAATTAAATATAAATATGATGGACAATTGTTTATCAATATTTTTTCTTTTATTGGACTTACTTAATAATTCACTAGCCAGGGACAAGGGAAATTTCGAAGCGACAATCTGCTGGGCTCTGTAGACAAAAAAGGCCTTCGTTTTTCTTCGCGTCGGTCGGGAGGATACAAAAAGACCACCTCACGGATCCTGGTCAGCTCATAAAAAAAACCCTGTCTCTCTTCACTCTCTCCTCCAGGGGAAGAGCGCATCTCAGGCCAGGGGAGGGTGCGAGGCAGGGGGGGGGCTTTAGGCTTTTAGCGGGAAAAGAACCAAGATCGTCGGCACATTTAAAATTAAAATCCAGAAAACTTCGGGATGTTACAATAATAAGGTATTTTTAAAAACCAACCTATCCTTTGTTAAAAAGTATTTAACGATTTTTGTCATAATTCACTGTTTGACTGTCTTTATCACATTATTTCAGCCGGTGACGAAGTCATAAATAAATTGACGAACCGTCCGGAATATATTAAATGATAGAACTCTGTTTTTAATTTGATTTTTTTATTCAAATTCCTATTAGCCCAAGAGCCCACGACTGCCAGACCTTCGTTATTTTATAAAAGCTGAAAGTTTTTCTGTGCATGTCCCCTATACAGGTAAGAACGACCAACGACTATAGAGTTTGGGTTGTGGTTACTTTGGCAGGTAACAGGTAATAAAGGTGTATAAAATAGTACTTTAAATTCGTCAAAGTATAAAGCTCAATTTTTTTATATTTTCTTCGGGATAACTTTAGAAATCTCGTCATCCATTGCCGGACACTTATGACAGTTGCTACCCCCTGCCAGACACCCCTAAACTTTAAGAAACTCAAGCTTGAGTGGTTTGCCATAAAAGAATTTAGTCTTTTTGATTTTAAGTCGATTCTTCCACGTTTTCAGTAGAAGTTGTCATTAATAGTCAAAACAACAAAAATGGAATGCAATAAGGTTATTCCTCTAGTATTAGATAAGAATCGATGGTTATTTTTGATTTTAAGTCGATTCCTCCATGTCTTCACCAATGGTTATCAATAATAACCGAAATGTCAAAAATCTATGTAAAAACCATTAAAACTGTCCGCCTATTGAGGTAACATTTTTTTATAGGTCGCCAAGTAACATATATAAAATTTAGCTTTTATATTATAACGAAAGTATAATTATAATTTATTAAAGTTTAGGGGTGTCTGGCAGGGGGTAGCAACTGTCATAAGTGTCCGGCAATGGATGACGAGATTTCTAAAGTTATCCCAAAGAAAATATAAAAAAATTGAGCTTTATACTTTAACGAATTTAAAGTACTATTTTATACACCTTTATTACCTGTTACCTGCCAAAGTAACCACAACCCAAACTCTATAGTCGCTGGTCGTTCTTACCTGTATAGGGGACATGCACAGAAAAACTTTCAGCTTTTATAAAATAACGAAGGTCTGGCAGTCGTGGGCTCTTGATCTATATAGTTTTTCCATTTTAATAATTTAATTATGAATACGATTAGTGAAACATTATTATTATTATTTTTTTATTAAAAAAATTGTTGGTTAAGACCATCCTAAAGATCACCTATCCTAATAATAAATTTAAATATAATATTAAATATTTGTTTACTTGATCATACAGAGTAAGGTGAAGTATTGTTTTTTACATTTTATATCAACAATAGATGAAAACATAAATATAAACAAGTTTAATGTTTTAATAATTATTAACAATTATCATTTAATCTAATAAAACTTTCTTTCAACTAGATAAACTTTCTACGACTTTAAATTTTTTAAGCTAATGGTTTGAATTAGAAAATTGAAATTTGACTTAATGGTTCAGATTATTTATTATTAATATAAACATGTCTACTATCTACGTTTAATAAGATTAGAATAAGCTTCTAGATCTACTTGAAAAAATTTAGAGTATTTCTTAATTATTTAATTTTAAGAATAGACTATTATAAAGATATGTTACCTTAACAGCCAACATCTCGAGCCTCGATCTGGAACACTCTGACCCCATAGGAACACACTCTTACACTCGGGCACAAGTAAAAATATACTCGTGAAACACTTACGATTTCGAAGGAATAAGAATTTGCGAAAACAGGAATTGAAGTAGGTTAGGATTAGGGATAGGACATGATTCTCTTTAAAAAATAATCATGAGCTCACGTGGGAAGGGATGCCAGGCCCTGAAGTAGGTATGTACTATTTAACTAAAAGAACAAAGAAATACACACCTACCCGTTACCCAGATATTAATATTTTATTCATCATCTTAAATTAATTTCAAAAATGCAATGTTTTATCTTAGAATGAAATTATATATGAAATCTCTAAATTATTTTTCATATTTGATCAAAAATTAAATTATTGTATAGATTCGTAAAAAAGAAATAAGGTAATTGAATTCTATTAAATTTTAAATTAAATAGATGTTAGGAATTAATTGAACTTAACATACATTCACTACCAACACACACACACGATTTGTACTTACCTAAAACTATAATAAATACAAAGAAATAAAATTATATTTAATAATCTATACATATAATTAATATAAGGGATGAAGGATTGTTTAGAAGTGAAAGGTTGTTTATTAGTGAGCGGTGGAGTCAACTCAGAGGCTGGATGAAGGTGGAGAGGCCATATTGTAATATTCCCACTTGATGTTTCACTGACCACTGCTTGAGACACACTGTCAATTTCCCAATCACTCACCCCTTTATATACCCTTGTCCCTATCTCCCCCCCATATATACCTCTGTCCCTATCTCCCCCTCTTTCATACCCCTCCAACTCTCCCTATCACTTCTCCTCTTATATACCACTCGAGAGCAATTAGGGCAAGCTATTCTTAGCTTATCTTCCGAGATAATCTTAATCCGCTTATAATAGTACGTCATACTATTTCCATTTATCACTTTTAGATAAAATGCTAGATAAAATCGTGTATAACAAAATGTTAAAGGCCGTACTGGAAGCTATTTCAATGAAGCAACACGGTTTTATACCTGGTCGTTCCACAGTTACGAACCTGACATTTTTTACAAATTCAATATTTTCCAGCTTAAACATAAATAAACAGCTTGATACAATTTACTTAGATTTTAAGAAAGCTTTCAATCTGATAAACCACAAAATACTATTATTAAAGCTAAGCAAATATAATTTATCTTCTTCTATAATTTGATGGCTTGGCGATTATCTATTCGAGAGAAACTCTTATGTACAAATTAAAGGTACAAAATCACATAAAGTTTATTGCTCCATCTGGTGTTCCCCAAGGCAGTCATCTTGGTCCGTTACTATTTTTATTATTTATTAATGACTTAGCAAACATATCTGAATTTTGTAATGTATTATTATTTGCGGATGATATAAAGCTCTTTTTAGAGATTTCTACTGAACAAGATTGCCTAAGAATGCAATCTGACTTGAATAAAATAATAAATTGGTGTGATGCGAACCTGCTTTTCCTAAGCTTTGATAAATGTTTGACTATTAGTTTTTCTAAACAACCTAACCACTTTAAATTCAATTATATACTCGAAAATGGCACTACCTGTATTAGAGTTAACTCTCTATTAAAGACCTTGGAGATATTTTCGATTCCAAACTCACCTTTAAAGAGCACATCACATATGTGGTGGGTAGAGCTAATCAGAGTTGGGGTTTTATATCTCGTAGCACTAAATCATTCAAAAGTCCTGATGTGATTAAATACTTATATTCAACAAAAACAGACATTCCGTTGAATTGATAACCTCGTCCTTTTTTCGAAGTCGGTTAATAAACATATAGTACCTGGAGGCACCGAGCGATGCTCGGTAACTTCTTCCTTCAGTTAAAAGCTTTATTTTAATATTATTTTTAATTTAAAATTCTGATAAAAAGATCGATTTTTATTTGAAAGCCGTTTTCAAATTAAAAAAAAAAATACAAATATATATAATGTATTCGACCACTGTGTTATTTTTTCAGAAAATTGAGACCTGCGAAAGATATTTTTAAATAAATTCTTGATTATTTTTTATTCTATTAAATAAATAAGGTTCTTTATAAAAACAATTATAAAATGTTTATTAATATTTCTAACCTTTATTGAGAACAAAATATCATAGATTTATAGATATCCTACATTTTCCGGACAGGATATGATCCGATTCCTCAAAAGTGTCATGGAAAATACTTGATATCTATAAATATAAGAGCTTTATCAAAAAAGTAGTCCAAGTAAACAAAATTTACTAGAGAATGAGACAAAAATCAAGTTTCTAGGATGAGTGTTTTTCATTTTATGATGGAAAAACTTTGATTTTTTATAAAACTTCAATCTCATGTTACCATTATCCAATTAAGATAAAACTTTGTTTAAATTGTAGCAAATTTAATCTAGTTTATAAATGTATAGATTGGTCTTTGTAGAAAACGTGCTCCTTCATGGTCAAAATGGGGAAAAATCGAAAAAAGTACGAGTTTTAGGGATATTCAAAAGTGATCCCGGGGGCTTTTTTGACAGACGCTAGTACCGGTTTTATTTAACCCAAATATATGAAATTTTTATCATTTCACGCGTCATTTAAAGACCTTTAATTTATCTAATGAATATCTTTTTGATTTGATAAACCGTTTTAGAGTTATTCAAGAAAAACTGAAAAAACTCCGAAATTTTCTCATTTTGAGGCCCGTAGAAAAATTTTCACAACACAGATTTGGGGAAAAACTTAGGGTAGTAATATTGAAGTACCAATACCAAGGTATTCCTAAAAATCTTTGAAATTTGGAATGTTTATGCCATTTTTTCACGTAATTTGCCATTTAAATTCGGTTGCAAAGGTGATACAACTACCGCCCCTGACGGACTTATCTCAAAACTATTCAGTCCAGAACTTTTTTTTAATAATGTCCAATTTTTAGACAACTAAATTGGTTGATAAAAATTTATATTAATTAAATTAAATATTTTATTAAACGTCAACGATTGTAAATTTTTAATGCAATATTTTAAATAAAAAATATTGTTAATTAGTTTTATAAATTATTATTTATATACTTGCAAACCTTGGTGAAAATGCTATTGACAATTTAAATTAGAGTTTGTATATAAGAATTTGAAAACCCTACTTTATTTGTACTCGCTTCGGCGGTACATATACTAAAATTGGAACGATACAGAGAAGATTAGCATGGCCCCTGCGCAAGGATGACACGCAAAATCGTGAAGCGTTCCACATTTTTTTTTACTGAATATTCTAAGATTTTTGATTTTTTTCATAAATGGGTACCTGGAGCCAACGAGCGATGCTCGGCAACTTTTTGCTTCAGTTAAAAGTTATATATTAACCCTTTGAACTCCGAACAATTTTTAATATGACCTATCAGCAAATCCGACTGATTTTTTAACCGACTTCAAAAAAGGAGGAGGTTCTCTATTCGACTGAATTTTTTTTTTTTTTTTTTTTTTGTGCCTATGTTACCTCATATCTCCGCCAATTGTCAACCGATTTTGAAATTTTTTTTTGCATTGGGTCCAGTCTAGCTTCCGATTGGTCCCATTTTTTTTTCGTTTTTTTTTCATAGGTATTAGACCTTTTTTATTAGGTTTGTTTAGACCTAACCTCTTTGTTTATGAACCGATTTCGATGGTTCTTTTTTTATCCGAAAGGGGTGTCTTAGGGATGGTGTCATATTAATTTGGTCAAGTTCTGATGATATGATCACTATTAATAACATCACTAAAAAGAGAAAAATAAAAATAATTTTTAAGAAAAAATAAAAACCGACTTCAAAAAATTAAATGCAACAAATAAAATACACTAAAAGGTATAAAATAATTATTATCTTATTTAGTTACAACTAAACGACGAAATATTAACATGAAATTACTTTTTGAAGTTGGTGCCAAACATATACCTATTATGAATCGCACTCGACGGATCTTACTTAGTACGTTTGCCGGGTACGCTCGCTTATAGGTATAGTTTGTTTGGCACCGACTTCAAAAAGTGATTTCATGTTAATATTTCGTCGTTTAGTTGTAACTAAATAAGATAATAATTATTTTATACCTTTTAGTGTATTTTATTTGTTGCATTTAATTTTTTGAAGTCGGTTTTTATTTTTTTCTTAAAAATTATTTTTGAATCTATCATTCCAAGTACTCAAAAGTGATACAAACCTTTTGTCTTTCCAGGCTAAGAACATGATTTTTCCTTTTTTACAAACAATAGTTTTTTTATCCGAAAACTTAGGTTTTTTCATAAAAGTCGGGATACCTTTCCTGTTAGCTTTTATAGTTCCAGTCAAGTGGCATTTCAATTTTATTAATTCTTCTGCTAAAGGTATACTGGTATAATATCTATCAGTAAACATATGGTAACCCTGTGCCTCTGGGATTTTATCTAGCAGCAGATATGTAAATTTAGGGGCCCTTTGCAGTCCCTTATATGATCGTATAGTGAAGGGGGTGGGTCAGGTAAAACCGGAAGGTCGATCGACCACCCCTCTCTCTAGTTGATACCTAAATTTAAGCAAAAGACACTTAATTAGACCTTTTTTATTAGGTTTGTTTAGGTTTGTTTAGACCTAACATCTTTGTTTATAAACCGATTTCGATGGTTCTTTTTTTATCCGAAAGGGGGTGTCTTAGGGATGGTGTCATATTAATTTGGTCAAGTTCTGATGATATAATCACTATTAATAACATCACTAAAAAGAGAAAAATAAAAATTTTTAATAAAAAAATAAAAACCGACTTCAAAAAATTAAGTGCAACAAATATAAAAATACACTAAAAGGTATAAAATAATTATCTTATTTAGTTACAACTAAACGACGAAATATTAACACGAAATTACTTTTTGAAGTTGGTGCCAAACATATACCTTTTATGAATCGCACTCGACGGATCTTACTTAGTACGTTTGGCGGGTACGCTCGCTTATAGTTATAGTTTGTTTGGCACCGACTTTAAAAAGTAATTTCGTGTTAATATTTCGTCGTTTAGTTGTAACTAAATAAGATAATAATTATTTTATACCTTTTAGTGTATTTTATTTGTTGCATTTAATTTTTTGAAGTCGGTTTTTATTATTTTCTTAAAAATATTTTATTTTTCTCTTTTTAGTGATGTTATTAATAGTGATCATATCATCAGAACTTGACCAAATTAATATGACACCATCCCTAAGACACCTCCTTTCGGATAAAAAAAGAATCATCGAAATCGGTTCATAAACAAAGAGGTTAGGTCTAAACAAACCTAATAAAAAAGGTCTAATACCTATGAAAAAAATCGAAAAAAAAATGGGACCAATCGGAAGCTAGACTGGACCCAATGCAAAAAAAAATTTCAAGATCGGTTGAGAATTGGCGGAGATATGAGGTAACATTTTTTAAGAAAAAAATAAAAACCGACCAAAATTAAATGCAACAAATAAAATAAACTAAAAGGTATAAACTAATTATTATCTTATTTAATTACAACTAAACGACGAAATGTTAGCGTGAAATTACTTTTTGAAAGTCGGTACCAAACAAACTATACCTATAAGCGAGCGTACCCGCCAAACGTACTAAGTAAGATCCGTCGAGTGCGATTCATAAAATGTATATGTTTGGCACCGACTTCAAAAAGTAATTTCGTGTTAATATTTCGTCGTTTTAGTTGTTGCTAGAAATAGATAATAATTATTTTATACCTTTTAGTGTATTTTATTTGTTGCATTTAATTTTTTGAAGTCGGTTTTTATTTTTTCTTAAAAATTTTATATTTTTCTCTTTTTAGTGATGTTATTAATAGTGATCCTATCATCAGAACTTGACCAAATTAATATGACACCATCCCTAAGACACCCCTATCGGATAAAAAGAACCATCGAAATCGGTTCATAAACAAAAGAGGTTAGGTCTAAACAAACCTAATAAAAAAGAGGTCTAATACCTATGAAAAAAAAACGAAAAAAATGGGACCAATCGGAAGCTAGACTGGACCCAATGCAAAAAAAATTTTCAAAATCGGTTGACAATTGGCGGAGATATGAGGTAACATAGGCATAAAAAAAATCAGTCGAATAGAGAACCTCCTCCTTTTTTGAAGTCGGTTAAAAAAGGTCTAATACCTATGAAAAAAAATGAAAAAAATGGGACCAATCGGAAGCTAGACTGGACCCAATGTAAAAAAATTTTCAAAATCGGTTGACAATTGGCGGAGATATGAGGTAACATAGGCATAAAAAAAATCAGTCGAATAGAGAACCTCCTCCTTTTTTGAAGTCGGTTAAAAAAGGTCTAATACCTATGAAAAAAAATGAAAAAAAATGGGACCAATCGGAAGCTAGACTGGACCCAATGTAAAAAAATTTTCAAAATCGGTTGACAATTGGCGGAGATATGAGGTAACATAGGCATAAAAAAAATCAGTCGAATAGAGAACCTCCTCCTTTTTTGAAGTCGGTTAAAAAAGGTCTAATACCTATGAAAAAAAATGAAAAAAAATGGGACCAATCGGAAGCTAGACTGGACCCAATGTAAAAAAATTTTCAAAATCGGTTGACAATTGGCGGAGATATGAGGTAACATAGGCATAAAAAAAATCAGTCGAATAGAGAACCTCCTCCTTTTTTGAAGTCGGTTAAAAAAGGTCTAATACCTATGAAAAAAAATGAAAAAAATGGGACCAATCGGAAGCTAGACTGGACCCAATGTAAAAAAATTTTCAAAATCGGTTGACAATTGGCGGAGATATGAGGTAACATAGGCATAAAAAAAATCAGTCGAATAGAGAACCTCCTCCTTTTTTGAAGTCGGTTAAAAAAGGTCTAATACCTATGAAAAAAATGAAAAAAAATGGGACCAATCGGAAGCTAGACTGGACCCAATGTAAAAAAATTTTCAAAATCGGTTGACAATTGGCGGAGATATGAGGTAACATAGGCATAAAAAAAAATCAGTCGAATAGAGAACCTCCTCCTTTTTTGAAGTCGGTTAAAAAAGGTCTAATACCTATGAAAAAAAATGAAAAAAAATGGGACCAATCGGAAGCTAGACTGGACCCAATGTAAAAAAATTTTCAAAATCGGTTGACAATTGGCGGAGATATGAGGTTAACATAGGCATAAAAAAAAATCAGTCGAATAGAGAACCTCCTCCTTTTTTGAAGTCGGTTAAAAAAGGTCTAATACCTATGAAAAAAATGAAAAAAAATGGGACCAATCGGAAGCTAGACTGGACCCAATGTAAAAAAATTTTCAAAATCGGTTGACAATTGGCGGAGATATGAGGTAACATAGGCATAAAAAAAAATCAGTCGAATAGAGAACCTCCTCCTTTTTTGAAGTCGGTTAAAAAAGGTCTAATACCTATGAAAAAAATGAAAAAAAATGGGACCAATCGGAAGCTAGACTGGACCCAATGCAAAAAATTTTTTCAAAATCGGTTGACAATTGGCGGAGATATGAGGTAACATAGGCATTAAAAAAAAAAAATCAGTCGAATAGAGAACCTCCTCCTTTTTTTGAAGTCGGTTAAAAATGCATTCTTAGCTTATCAGTTCAAGTATCACAATATTCACTCGTTTCTCGTTTTTCACCTTTCTTCTGTCTATTGGAGCAAACAATGCAATCTTTTTTTTACCTTTGCGAATTTCATGAATTTTTCCATTTAACCTGATCTCAGATGATGACGTAGAGGCTCTAGATTTTTCTTGTCGAAAATTATTAATCAGTTGATCGACTAACAGTTTAACATATTTCAAATGTGTCAATGGTTTTTCGTTTTGTTTTGTTTTTTTAATTTTATATAAGATATATATGATTTAATTACAGCCACTTCCAGGGCCCAAAAATACATTTTTCTCCACCATTTAAGAGACTTTCTCAAAAAACAATAGGTAGATGCATAATGATCAGCTCGATCTACACCACCCATAAAATTTGTGTAACTTACAACTACATTAGGCTTTCTAATATTTACTTCCGTACCCCCTCGAAGAATTCTTTTTAACCGACTTCAAAAAAGGAGGAGGTTCTCTATTCGATTGATTTTTTTTTTTTTTTGTGCCTATGTTACCTCATATCTCCGCCGATTCTCAACCGATTTTGAAATTTTTTTTGCATTGGGTCCAGTCTAGCTCCCGATTGGTCCCATATTTTTTCGTTTTTTTTTTCATAGGTATTAGACCTTTTTTATTAGGTTTGTTTAGACCTAACCTCTTTGTTTATGAACCGATTTCGATGGTTCTTTTTTTATCCGAAAGGGGGTGTCTTAGGGATGGTGTCATATTAATTTGGTCAAGTTCTGATGATATAATCACTATTAATAACATCACTAAAAAGAGAAAATAAAAATTTTTTAAGAAAAAATAAAAACCGACTTCAAAAATTAAATGCAACAAATAAAATACACTAAAAGGTATAAAATAATTATTATCTTATTTAGTTACAACTAAACGACGAAATATTAACATGAAATTACTTTTTGAAGTTGGTGCCAAACATATACCTTTTATGAATCGCACTCTGACGGATCTTACTTAGTACGTTTGGCGGGTACGCTCGCTTATAGGTATAGTTTGTTTGGCACCGACTTCAAAAAGTAATTTCATGTTAATATTTCGTCGTTTAGTTGTAACTAAATAAGATAATAATTATTTTATACCTTTTAGTGTATTTTATTTGTTGCATTTAATTTTTTGAAGTCGGTTTTTATTTTTTTCTTAAAAATTCTTTTTGAATCTATCATTCCAAGTACTCAAAAGTGATACAAACCTTTTGTCTTTCCAGGCTAAGAACATGATTTTTCCTTTTTTACAAACAATAGTTTTTTTATCCGAAAACTTAGGTTTTTTCATAAAAGTCGGGATACCTTTCCTGTTAGCTTTTATAGTTCCAGTCAAGTGGCATTTCAATTTTATTAATTCTTCTGCTAAAGGTATACTGGTATAATATCTATCAGTAAACATATGGTAACCCTGTGCCTCTGGGATTTTATCTAGCAGCAGATATGTAAATTTAGGGGCCCTTTGCAGTCCCTTATATGATCGTATAGTGAAGGGGGGTGGGTCAGGTAAAACCGGAAGGTCGATCGACCACCCCTCTCTCTAGTTGATACCTAAATTTAAGCAAAAGACACTTAATCTATTCGGGGAACTGTTCAGGAACAGAATGCAGTTAAATTCAACAAGAACAAGATTTGATAATAAAATATTTAATAAAGAAAAATTGTAAGTTTTGACATTGGTTAACTAATAAAGAAAATTGTCGGTTTTTACATTGGTTCACAGAATATATATAAACGAGTAATATATTTTTTGACATTGAATAAAAATTGATTAAATTTATAAGGAAACTGAATAACTAATTCTAGGATTATTAACTATGATATTAATTATATTTATTTGATTAATTAAGCAAATATATAGTGACAAATAAATTCATTCAAGGGTTAATGATTATTATATTCATTATACTGATTTTATCAAATGATCAAATATCATAATAAGAGAGATTAATTATTAGATTGATTATATTTGTCATTAATCAAATAAATATGTTTCGTAACAATAAATTGGTATATTAATAATACAGAAGAAGTACTTCGTTCAACATTTAGTCTATTACATACCTTGGCAGCCGCCATCTTATATATCTCTTATGCGATCGCACACACACACACACACACACAAAACGCGATTCTCATTATTATCTCAACAATACACAACTCCGCCCGCCCCTTTTGATTTACCCAAAACCGCTTTAAGACACGGCTCTCTCCCCGGGCCACAAATGCTACAACCCTTATTATCAGCCCCCGGCCCCGACTCCTCGGGCCAACCAGCCACACGTCTCCCTGGGCCAAAACACATCAGCTCGTTCCCTTTTTGTCCCCGGGGTCCCAAATACCTCTCCGGGGATCAATTATCACCTCTCAACCCTTATTCTCTCAGGCCACCCCCTAGAGGTCTGGATCCGCGCCTTGATGTTGAATTTATTTCAAAAATAATGATCGATTCTCATTTAACAGTCGAGGAATAACCATTCTACATTCGATTTTTGACGTTTCGGTTTTTATTGGTAGCCATTGCTGAAGACATGGAAGAATCGACTTAAAATCAAAAATACCAATCGATTCTTATCTAATACTTTAGGAATAACCTTATTGCATTCCATTTTTGATGTTTTGACTATTAATGGCAAGCTCTATTGTTAGGGCTCTCGTGAGGTGAGTGCTGTGTGGTGCTTTGTGCGCCCCCCATCAAGTCGATGGGGTCCTAACAATCTGTTGAGTGCAGGTTGTAGGTTGCGTGTTCACATAGGTGTGGTGCAGGGGGGGCTGCTGGTTGGCATTTGGCCCCTCCAGATTGGCATGTTCGAATCCTTCTCTACTCCAGTCGAATCGAGCCGCTTTAATTATAGCATGGCTGAATATATTTCGCTCATGCAAAAGCGAGGCAACGATCCGACTGAGTCATCTAGCGGCCGTGTCTCAAGGCTCGTCGCCATGAGCAAGAGCTGGCCGCTACAAGCTCTACTGAAAACGTGGAAGAATCGACTTAAAATCAATAAGACTAAATTCTTTTATGATAAACAACTCAAGCTTGAGAATAAGAGAATTTTTATAAATAGAGATTTTTAATACATTTTAAATATTTGTTTCATCTTATTTGTTATGAGTGTATATTACAGTTAAATAGAATCTCAAATTATATCTATTTAAGACTTTATAATAAAACAATTATATTTATTCTCTGTTACTAATAAAACATCAATAAAGGAGCCACGTGGGGGTACAGGAGGCGAAGATAGTTATCAAATAAA
>JALMQS010000204.1:0-25909 GCA_024734495.1 Forficula auricularia
CACACATCTTTGGTCACTCGGCAAAAATTATTGGAGCTTGGTTGGGATGTTTTGCCACATCCACCATATAGTCCTGACCTTGCACCATCTGATTACTTTTTATTTCGATCTTTACAAAACTCCTTGAATGGTAAAAATTTCAATAATGATGATGATGTCAAATCGTACCTGATTCAGTTTTTTGCTAATAAAAACCAGAAGTTTTATGAACGTGGGATTATGATGCTGCCTGAAAGATGGCAAAAGGTCATTGATCAAAATGGGCAATACATTACAGAATAAAGTTATTTAGTTCCATGAAAAAATTGTCTTTGATTTTCTAAAAAATCCGCAATTACTTAGTTGCCAATCCACCGGGTGAGTTTTTTATCTTGAGACAGTCTTATAACTCAAAAACAGTGCTTTATATGGAAAAATTTTCAAATAAAAGTTTGTTTATGTCAAGGGTGAAACTAAACTTCGCTATTGTTTGTTGATCGTAGAACAAGCTTTCAAGGGTATTTCAATGTCAAGTTCTGTTTTTTAAATGGAAACCTATATTTTTCTATACGTCTACTTAATCTACAGAAAAACTGAATAACTTTCATAAGAACTATTTTTTTATACGACATCAAATAAACAAAATACATGAATCAATTAAATCTCAAAAAAATTCTTAATAATTATTTTTAACAATTATTTTAACTTAATTATCAAATAATAATGATTAAATAATTAATTATTAAATAAATAATTTAATAATAATAAATAATTTAATAATTTTTCGACACTTTTCTTAGACATTCCAAAATGTATCGCAAGTAAATTCCAGTTCCAATTTCGTTATTTTGGCCTATTCCAGTTTCTTTGTAGCCTTTATATTTCCTGTTTTTTTTTTAAACAGATTTTACAACACAATAAAATGAAGCTTGCTAGGGTGTATTCCTATCAGGAAAACGCTCCGCATTCAGAGTTCAATGGCAGCCCCATAACCCTTATTTCACTTTCACCGCATAAATTAAGACCATTTCAATTCTATCTTCAACAAAAAAATGCTCCATTTTTATTATAGTAATACAATATAACTAACTACAGGATTGACACAAGAAATAAACTTTTTTAAACTCAGGAATTTTAAGTAGGTCTATTAAGTAGAAAATAATCTCTTAAATTTGAGTATAACGAAGTTTTAATATACTTATAAACACTTATTTTCATTGTTATGATTTTTCGATTTAAAGATTATTTATTTAATAATTAATTATTTAATCATTATTATTTGATAATTAAGTTAAATAATTGTTAAAAATAATTATTAAGAATTTTTTGAGATCTAATTGATTCATGTATTTTGTTTATTTGATGTCGTATAAAAAATAGTTCTTATGAAAGTTGTTCAGTTTTTCTGTAGATTAAGTAGACGTATAGAAAAATATAGGTTTCCATTTAAAAAACAGAACTTGACATTGAAATACCCTTGAAAGCTTGTTCTAGGTCGACAAACAATAGCGTAGTTTAGTTTCCCCCTTGACATAAACAAACTTTTATTTGAAACTTTTATTTTTGAGTTATAAGACTGTCTCAAGACAAAAAACTCACCCGGTATATATATATAGATTAAATAAACTCAATTCTTTAATAAAAACTATCTCAAAATGTTTATTAAATATCCAAATGTTACGGAAGAAGTTCTCGCTTCATAAATGTGTAAATTTGGCAAAATAGTTGCTTTAAAAATGAATTAATTATAAGTATATATAATAATAATCGGCTTGCACGATGACATAACGAGATTTTTTTAATTTTAAAACTCATTAATAGTTCATGACATTTAAAATGTATTAAAATTAGGAAATTAACATTATTATTTGTACTATTTGAAAAAATATGGATTGTCTTGGAGATGAAATTACATTGAATAAAAATAAAAAAATATGTATCTATAACTTATACATATTTACGAAAAATATTTTTTCTAAATATTTCTTACAAATATTAAAAAAAAAATAAACTGCAACGGATCGTTGCTAAACTTTTATCCAAATTCATTTGAAATATTAATATGTTTGTTCCTTTATTATTAATCAGATATCACTTGCAATTTGTAGTTCATATTGACATTAATTCAAAAAATAATTCTCATTTAAGAGTCGAGGAATAACCATTCTACATTGGATTTTTGACATTTCGGTTATTATTGTAACCATTGCTGAGACATAGAGGAATCGACTTAAAATCAAAAATAGCCATCGATTCTCATCTAATACTTGAGGAATAACAATTCTACATTAGGTTTTTGACGTTTCGATTATTATTGGTAACCATTGCTGAAGACATGGAGGAGAACGACTTAAAATCAAAAATAACGATCGATTCTTATCTAATACTAGAGGAATAACCTTATTGAATTCCATTTTTGATGTTTTGACTATTAATGGAAACCTCTACTGAAAATGTAGAAGAATCGACTTAAAATCAAAAAGACTAAATTCTTTTATGGCAAACAACTCAATCGAGAGCGATTACAATACTTTACCCATGCTTTGCATTGGATAAAGTAAAAAAAAAAAAAAAAAAAATAGGGATTGAAAGAGAGAAAGTCTAGGTTTTTCGATTTTTTCTTTATTAGTAACCCAAACTCTACCATTATGCCAAATTTTAGAATCCTAGAGCCATTTCATATATAGGTTTTTAACTTCCATATCAAATTCAGGATTTTAAAAATCAAAATCAGACTTTTTCAAATCAAATTCGAGAATTTATTATTAAACATTTGAAAAAAAATAGAAATAAACTGGAACGGATCGTTGCTAAACTTTATCCAAATTCATTTGAAATATTAATATGTTCTAGAGTAAAGTACTTTAAAATATAATTTTACTAAAAAACTTTATTTAACCTTTTTTGTGGTCCCCAGGGTACTTAAATAGGATATTAAATTTCATCAAAATTGGTTAAGTCATTTTAAAGATATTTAGAAAAAAACTAAAAAAGTACTGAAATAAAGTACTAATGTTTGTGGACCGATATGTACCAAAAACTAATCAGCGCTTCATTTGTTAAAGTACTGGTAGGTTTTCAATTTCAATTCAATCGGTGCAACGGTGTGGAAAAATTCGTGGACGAAAAAAAAACGATAGCACACATACATCCATCCCCACGCACTTCCAAAAAAAATGGCACTTTTTGGCCTCTCGACGAGATTCCAGGTAATTTTATGCAAAACCGTCACGTGCTAAAATTCAATCTAATTGAATACTTCAATTTGTGACCATAATTGAGTCCATGGGTTCCGTAGTCTTTACCTGAGGACCGTTTGAAGTCGCACTTGCCGCGCGACCGATTACAATACTTTCCCCATGCTTCGAATTGGATAAAGTAAAAAGTTATAGTTAAGAAAGAGTTTTAATTTAATTTAACTCTCAGCAAACGTTTTCAGTTAAAAAGCTAAAATTTAGTGCATATTGTAAGATATTTGCGAACCAAAATTTTCAGTTCATTAACTAAAACCTTTCAAGATTAGCATTTTGTACTCTCAAGAAACGTTTTCAGGTAAAAAGCTATAATTTAAAATGTTAAATATGCATGGTTTTATAGAAATTCTGAATTTTATTTGAAAAAGTCTGATTTTGATTTTTAAAATCCTGAATTTGATATGGAAAAGTCCGAATTTGAAGTTAAAACCCTATATATTAGATGCAAATTTATCCTACAATCTTCACACCTACATTTTAGGGGCTGAAAGAATGAAAGTTTGGATTTTTGGAATTTTTCCTTTGATTATGTCCCAAAATCTAATAAGAATGCGAAATTTCATAATTCTGGAATGATTAGAAGTACCTACCCTATAGCAGTGAGTGCCAAAATCAGGTATTTTTTCAGGTCCATTTCTCAGAATATATTAAAGCTATATTATTGAAATTTTGTATTCTTTACAAGAGTGATTACTAGAGAGCTCAAAAAAGGCTCTAAAAAAGGCAGAGAGCGCTAAAAAAGATTCCTAAAAAGGGTCGATTTTTTGAAAAAATGCTAATATATATCTCAGAAAGGATAGAAATATAATATAAATGATGAATTTTTATAAAACAATATAAATAAAACAAAGAACCACAAAAAAGACATTTTATTTAAAAATATAATATTCTTACATTTTCTATAAATCAAAATAACCATAATTTATTTTCTATCTGTTAACTTTTCTTTCTCTAATGTGATATTTTTTTTTGTTTTTGCCTATTCATATAAAAATTGCACACAAGGTACATTTTAAGATTTTGAATCGTAAAATTCGTTCGACGATCGGTCAGAATATTTTTATAAATAGAAAATGATCTCTCAACATCACAAGATGTGAGAGGTGTAAATTCGAGAGCCATAATTTCACTAGGTTTCAATTTATTTGTGACCAAGTTGTTCGGCTCAATAATATAATAGAACCATTGAGTATCTCGTATGCTTGCCTCATAAAATCTAGACTTATGTTATTCTCCAACACCTTGGAAATCTTTGTTTTAACAATTTCTGCGTTTTAGACCTTTAAAAAAATAAGCTGACGTGTTCTGATGTGACCATCCACTTGACTTTACCATACAATCTTCTTCTTCTTCGAGTGCCATACCCGAAACGGGTGTCGGCTCCTCTCCACATATACCTGTGCTTAGTGTGTTTAGTTGTTTTTACACAGATATACGGGACCTACTTTTTAACGCCGGTTCCGAACGGCTAATTTGGAGAGGTTACTAGGCAATTATACTCTTGGCAGGTTGCCATTAATTTCCAAGAGGAGGCGACTGCAAATATCTATCTGCCGAGACTCGGTCTCGAACCAGCAATCTTCGAGTCAGCGGGCCAACACTCTACCCACTGACCCACCCTCTACCATACAATCTGGTCCCTAAAATTATTTATAATCATGTAGGGGGGGGTTAGTTTTTGGATTTTTAGACTTCTGGGGTCCACTGATTATGTATACAAAAATTTGGTTGAGTTTGCTCAAACGGCCTAGATTTTTAATCTTTAACCCCCCTTCTAACCCTCTTAATTTTGTGTCGATATGCACCAAAATCGAATCAGCTCTTAATCTCAATGGATCAAAACTACGTGTGAAATTTGGTTTCTATATTCACACTAGTTTTTGAGCTAGCTCGTCCACAAAAATTTGGTAACGCCCAGACTAACAGACATTTTGACAAAACAATTATTATCTCGAAAAATATAATTTTTTCGATGTTCACTTAATAAAGTTTTTTTATAGAGCGAAATGCCATGGTTTCGCCCAATTTTTTTGAATCAAAATAGTTTAAGCCGTTTTTTAGATATTTTGAAAAAAAGAAGGAAAAAACACTTTTTTCATGCACGATTACAATACTTGATAATACCGTGTATGGTAAAGTAAAAATGGCAAAAAAGGCACCATAAAAGGCAATTTTTTTTCAAAAAAGGCGCGAAATCCAAAAAAGTCAAAAAAAAGGCCGTAATAAGCATTTCTTAAAATCTACAAATGTGTTTGATTTTTTTAGATCGGTGGACATATCAAAAAAAAAAACTTGAAAAGGTTCAAAATTGAAAAAAGGCAAATACCCTTTTTGCGGTCTCTAGTGATTACCTAATTACATGTGTTTGTTTTTGGTTTTGTATCTCAAACGTGTTCTGAGCTGCTGGGGGTCAAAAGTTGTTTGTGTAAATAGCCTACGCGTGGACGCTACTTTAACTTGGCCTGCGCACGATGTGCGATAGGATACTATATATACCTACAATATTCGTGTGTGTATGTGTTTATATCAAGAGCATGTTCGACCAATAATTTTTTATTTCCACTTTAAAATGAGCATGGCAATATTACGAGTTATTCCTATTTTCGGGGACTCTTGTTGTTGTTGTTGTTGTTGTTTAGAGATTACCCGGGGATAAGAGAGTACATGAATACACCGGTGGATTGGTTAGAGAGCGAGGTTAACCAACTTTAAACAACAGCTTTTAACAAATCTTCGAGAGAGAGTGAAAATCATAAATTAGTTTTATCCACTCTTCTCGAGGGGGGTTATATAAAAGGGGTAGGGGGTAGGAAAAACAATCATTTATCATCCCTCTCGCTATCCCCTCCCTTTTCAGCTTCTCTACTTGGTTGTAGTATTTGCAATTTCTAAAATAATATTATGTATCCAGAACTGCGGTTGGTATTATTGTTAATACCTGTCGTCGACCAAGCATTCGTTGTTCGGTAATTTTTTTCTCTTTAGTTAAAAGCGATATATTAATATTATTTTTAATTTTAAATTCAGGTTAAAAGGTCGAATTTTTACTTGTAGAGAGAAATAAAATAAAATAAATATTTAATTGATTTATTTGTCAACGTTTTGATCTTCAAAGTATCGCTGTGCACAAAGTTTTGAGCTTGAGGTACCTTCGTTAAATAGTAAAATAATAAATAAATCTTTATTCCTCGACCTGCTTAGGGCCAGTTGTTGTCGGTTGGTAAACTCTTTTTAAACGTTGACAAAGGGTAAGACCTTAGAATTCACCTTGTGCCCGGTGGGATGGCCAATCAGATGACAGGCACTTTCATCTGATTGGCTATCCCACAGGCACAAGGTGAATTCTAGGTTTTACCTTTGTCAACGTTTAAAAAGAGTTCACCAACTGGACATACAACTGGTACTTAAAGGCACAAGTTCTAGGTGGCTAGGCACACACGGTCGATTTTCAGTCGACCCAACAATTTAGTTGGGTTGGTTTGAAATCGTGATGCATTATCAATTTATTACCAACTCAACTTTTTAATCGTTGATGAATCGAGTTGTATGCACACACGGTGTCGAAAACGAGTCAACTTTTAAACCGACTTCAAAAAAGGAGATTTTTTTTTGTCTATGTTACCTGCTATCTTCGTCAATTGTCAACCGATTTTGATGATTTTTTTTTGCATTGGGTTCAGTCTAGGTTCCGATTAGTCCCGTTTTTTTTCATTGGTATTGGACCTTTTTTTTTGTGGCTTTTCGGCCTTTTTAGCCATAAGCCACTTTACGATACTATATACTTATTTTTCAAATTTGTCTCTACCCCCGGGGTCAGATTTTAGCCGGATGCCTCGAGTCGGATTCGAACCCGGGTCCACTTGGTTAGCAGGATGACGCGCTACCACCTAGCCTAATCCGACCCCCCCCCTGGACCTCTTTTGCTATGTTTGTTTAGGCATAACTTCTTTGTTTATGAACCGATTTCGAGGATTCTTTTTTATATTAGAAAGAGGGTACCTTAGGAGTGGTCTCATATTAATTTTGTCAAGTTCAGATGATATGATCAATGACGAATTAACGTAAATTTCCAATTCTTATGAGAATATAATCGAAATTATAATAAATAAAATATTTTATAAAAAAATCAACCTGAAACGTTTCTAGAGAATTTCTATATTTATGAATTTAATTTTATTATCATTTTCTGATTTATTCGCCCGACGCTTTCTCTTACGAGGTGCATGCTAGGTATTATATTAAGTCACTATTAATAACATCACTAAAAAGAGAAAAATAAAATTTTTATACCTTTTAGTGCATTTTATTTTGTTTTTGAGTTCTTATTATTTTATTTGTTGGATTTAATTTTTTTGAAGTCGGTTTTTTTTTTTTATAAAAATTATGAATTCTTTTCTTTTGTATTTGGGCATTGATGAAATAATATAATCTCGAAAGAGGTACAGGTCAATCACTAATTGTTTAAAAAAAAAATTCCCCCAAAAACACCCAAAAAAAGGGGGGGGGTGAAATAATATAAATTCTTGCCCTTGGAGCAAACTACAACCAAATTTTGTATACATAATCTGTGGGCCACTAGATGCCTAGAAATTCAAAAACTGGATGCGGGGCGTGTAGAGTGCAGTTGTGGAGTGTGGGGGATCGGTGGTGGGGGTCCAGGTGGCGTACCTCACTGGATAGCAAGAGAGCCGCCAAAGGCGGACCCTGCAGCTAGTTATTATATAAAATTTTGTAAAAAAATATGTATTTTATGTATCGCTGACTAAATGTTCCAAAGGAAAAGGTGAATATTAATACAAAAAAAAATTCAGTAGTCAACTAAACTGTCGATTGTCTGTGCGCTTTAATATGCAGCTGTGATATTATCGTAGTTGAACGATAGCTGCTCGATTTTTTTATCAAAAGTGCTCATCGATCGCTTTTGATTAAACAATCGAGTTGATCTGCAGTTGTGTTGTGTATGCACCTACATTATACTTAATATATTTATGCCAATCAACTAAACTATCGCTCGACTGAAAATCGACTGTGTGTGCCTAGCCTAAACATCAATACAATCTAACTATAAAAAATTAACAAATAATAAACAAATACAAAAAACCCTGAAGAAAGAGAGACGATTCTTCGAATGGTCGAGTTTTTTTAATAAGGATGTAAGTGACGTTTAATAGATTATTTTGTTCAGAATTTGTAATATCTTTGCTTCAATTAAGCATTGAGTTTCATAGAATACACTTTAATGGAAAATATCTTTAATTAAATAAATTTTATTAAAACAATTATTTTACATGAATTAATGTATACATTGTATTTGATCTTCGACTCCGGAGATTACTTCGCCACCATTGACTGTCCTTGATCATCTTTTTAGTCCTTGTTTTTAATAAGAGGAAAAAACTAATTAAATAAAAAACCTCTTTTCCGATAATTATTCCAATTCCATTATTCTACTCCCCTCCCAATTTCTAACATTAAATAAATTTCTTAATCTTATTATATATGTAATAATATTTCTAATGAACTATTGGTGGGCTTTAAAATTAAAAAATCAATTAATTAATAAAAGGAAGTCTATATATATATATATAAATATTGTTAGAGTTCGTGGCTGTGATGAAACTGTACTAGATGAAGGAGGAGGTATCAGCCAAAGATGGAATCACTGGGTTCAATAAAACACCTTTAATAAAACGTTTCGGCCTTTCGAAAATAAAAATTGTATCCTTTTCGATCAAATTCAACCAAATTTTGTATTGATATTCTGTGGGTTCCGGGAATGCTAGATATTCAAAAATAACCACCCAAAAAGTATGGAGGGGGGGAGAGCATAAATGAAAATTGTATCCCTTTTGTTCAAATTCAAGCAAATTTTGTATAGATATTCTGGGAAGGTTAGAAATTCGGCTGAATTTGATCGAAAGGGATACAATTTTCATTCTCCCCCCCCCCCCCTCACACACACGCTTTTTGAGTGGTTATTTTTGAATTTCTAACCTTACCGGGAATCACAGAATATTTATACAAAATATGGTTGAATTTTATAGTAAGGGATACAATTTTTATCCCCCCCCTCCCCAGGCACATATAATCCAAATCAACATGATAGTTTTTACTGAATCGTTTTGCCAAAACGCGTTTTTACTGAAATTCATTTTTGACATCAGCAAAAACTAGTTGCGACAACAGTTTTCGATGTAAACGCGTTTTTACTGCAACATATATAGCATCGTTTTGCTTTATTAGAAAATAATAAATAAATAACTTCTCTCCCCCCCCCCGCCTCTTCTGATTTCTTTTTCATTTGTAATTCAATAAGTATGATCGATAGATTTGCAAAGTGATAATATTTCCTTCCGGGAAAACTTTGATAATTTAATAACACAATCGAGTCACACCTTTTTATCCAAGAATTCTTTCAATTCTTCTTCTATTTTTTTTCCACACAAATTCGTATAAAAAAAACAGGAACTGAATAAATATGGTTTCTTTTGTCCCGAAAAGTTCAGGTTACACGTTCTATAACGAGAGTTTTATTGAAAGGAAAACTTTTTTTTTTATATATTATGCCTCTCTATGGTGTTCAGTTTCATAACCTTATATAAAATATCCACCAATATTGTAACTGGACATTGTCACTACTTGTCACCAAGATTTCTTAAAAGGAACTCCCTTTCCAGCCATCAGCAACTCGCTTAGAAGTAATTTTATTAAAAGTATATACCGGGTGAGTTTTTTATCTTGAGACAGTCTTATAACTCAAAAACAATACATTATATGAAAAAAGTTTCAAATAAAAGTTTATTTATATTAAAGGGGAAACTAAACTACGCTATTGTTTCTTGATGTAGGACAAGCTTTCAGGGGTATTTTAAGGTCAAGTTCTGTTTTTTAATAAGAACCCTATATTTTTCTTTTTTCCTACTTATTCTACTTAAAAAACTAAACAACTTTTATGAGAAATATTTTTTTATACGACATCAATCAAACAAAATATTAAATCAATTTGATCTCCAAAAAAAATTCTTATAGTTATTTTTAACAATTATTCAACTTAATTATCAAATAATAATGATTCAATAATTAATTATTAAATAAATAATTTATTAATAATTTAATCATTTTGCGCCACTGTTCTGTGACATTCCAGAGTGTATTGCAAGTCTTCTTGGATGCATTCCAGTTTCAATTTCCTTATTTAGGCCTGTTTCAGTTTCTTGGAGCCTTTACAGTTTCTCTTTATTTTAAAAGATTTACAACACTATAAAATGAAGCTTGTGAGGGTGTATTCCTATCAGGAAAACGCTCGGCATCCATTTCAACCCGTATAGAAATAAATAGATTTTCGAAATATGTTTTTTATATATTTTTGAAAATATATTAAAAATATAAAATTTTTGTGTTAAATTTATATAAAGTTTATGTTTTCTATATATTCTTAAAATAAAATTATTTTTACGTCGCTCTAGTATAAATTTTATATAAATTTAATACAAAAATTTTATATTTTTAATATATTTTCAAAAAACATATAAAAAACATATTTCGAAAATCTATTTATTTCCATACGGGAATGCCAGCCCTTATAACACTTCTTCCACATTCACCGCATAAATTAAGACCATTTCAATTCTGTCTTAAAGAAAAAATCCTCCATTTTTTTATGATAATACAATATAAATATCTACTGGATTGACTGAGAAATAAACTTTTTTAAGCTCAAGAATTTTAAAAAGATCTATCAAGTAGAAAATAATCTCTTAAATCTGTGTATAATGAAGTTTTAATATCATTATAAACCCTTGTTTTCATTGTTGTGACTTTTCGATTTAATAATCCGACTTTCTTTATTATACCGGGTGAGTTTTTTATCTTGAGACAGTCTTAAAACTCAAAAACAGTGCATTAGATGGAAAAAAGTTTCAAATAAAAGTTTATTTATATCGAGGGCGAAATTAAACTACGCTATTGTTTCTCGAACTAGAACAAGCTTTCAAGGGTATTTCAATGTCAACTTCTGTTTTTTAAATAGAACCCTATATTTATATTATATGGCTAGGTAATTTGACATGTTGATAGAGTTTGAGAATCTAATAAGTTATAAAAATTGAAAAAAAAGAAAAAATTTCCCTTGGTCATAATGTGAAGATTAAAGTGACTACTAAATAATTTTATTAAATCAATTATTTTACATTAATTAATGTATACATTGTATTTTTGCTTCGATTCCGGAGATTACTTCTCCACCATCGAGTGTCCTTATTCATCTTTAGTCCTTGTTTTTAATAAGAGGAAAAATCTAATTAGATAAAAAAACCTCTTTTCCGATAATTATTTCAATTCCATTATTCCCCAATCAAGTCGATTGGTATATTTCTATCTCCACTTTTCACTCAAGATTTTTTTTTTTATTATTAAAATATAACCTTGTTACAGAGAACATTAGGTCATTAGGCCAATCACTCAAGATTAAAGTGAATAAAACAGCAGTTAGAGGCATAAATGTAAACAATAAACGAGTAATAATAAACTATGAAGGGTTTATTTTTCTGAATAATTTTATTAAGAGTTTAAATTTTATTAAAATCACACATAATTATTTATAGAATATAGAACAAAAATAAATATTACAATAAAGTATTAGGTGACGCTGAACCCGAAAAAAATATCAAAAAGTTTATTAAAAATACAAACATTTCAGAAGAAATGCTCTCTTTATCAATGGCTCCTGGACTCTGTAGAGGATTTTAAAATAATACCTAATTTAAATTTCCTAATTTTAATAAATTTTATTTGTCATGAAATATTAGTGTGTTTTAAAATTAAAAAAATCTCGTCGGCCTCGTTGCATAAGCCGATTATAAAAGTAGGTATTGATAGAACTTTTACTTTACCATACAAGATATGGTCAAGTATTGTAATCGTGCATGAAAAAAATGTTTTTTTCCTTCTTTTTTTCGAAATATCTCAAAAACGGCTCAAACTATTTTGATTAGAAAAATTGAGCTAAACCATGCCATTTTGCTCTGCAAAAAAGCTCGAATAAGTGAACATCGAAAAAATTCGAGATAATAATTGTTTTGTCAAAATGTCTGTTAGTTAGTCTGTTTGGTTGTCTGATTGTCTGGTTGTCTGTCAGTTAGTCTGTGCGTTACCAAATTTTTGTGGACGAGCTAACTCAAAAACTATAATAGTATGAATATCGAAACCACATTTCACACCTAGTTTTGGTCCTTTGAGATTAAGAGCTGATTAGATTTTGGTGCATATCGACCCAAAATTACTGGGGGATGGAGAGGGGGGGGGTAAAAATTAAAAATCTAGGCCGTTTGATCAAACTCAAACAAATTTTGTATACATAATCAGTAGACCCCCAGAAGTCTAAAAATGCAAAAACTAGCCGCCTAAAATGTCTTAATAGCGAGGGAGCATGAACCCACTTATCTTACTGGACAGTCTTAATTCAGACCGATTCCAACGAAGTCGGCCGACCGAATAATAAATTTCTAAATTTTATCTTTAATATTTTCTGAAACCCACTTTTAACGTATAATTAAAGTTATGAGCATCTTTTTTTTTTTGAAAATAGTTGGTAATTTTTTCAAAAAATCAGCTTGGGTTCAGATTAACCAGGATGTATTTTAAAAGAGAAAGAATTTAATCAATCTTTTTCGGACAAATTCTAAGATTTTAATAGAAATATTATTAAATTGCGATATCAGAGGGGATTCTCCCCCAGGAGTCGAATTCTTTCTCTTTTAAAATACATCTTGGTTAATCTGAACCCGAGCTGATTTTTTGAAAAAATTACCAACTATTTTCAAAAAAAGGAAAATTCAAAAATAAGAACAAATTTGATATCTGGAAGATATAGGGTAAGGACACCTCGTTATATGGGATCGATCCGCACTTTAACAACTTATTTGTTTTAAATAATGTTAAATTTAAAATTGAAATAAACTTTCAAAATTTTAAATGTATAAATATTAATTTGAATGCAACTAAATACTGAAATATTTATGTTAGACTGATGATGAAGTCAATGCCTTCGAAACTATAGTCTCTAGAAATAATTAAAAATTATTTTATTTAAAAACAGAAGACTCCATCTCTCATTTTATTTTTAACCTAAAATTGAAATAAACAATGTACATTTCTGGTGATGATGGCATGAAGAGCTTCAAATTTAATTTAGATTCAAGCCCTGGTTTGCTCTTAGGTATATTATATAGGTAATGCGCTTAACGCTTAATCTATATTATCCTATAGTTGAAATATGTATGGTTTTTATGTCTGCAAAGTTTGACATGTTTGCCAACTACAATGTAATCAAAAACTTTTATTCATATATACCTACCCTATATAATATCCGTCATCGTAGTAATAATATTTATATTTGAATGAATTTAATTACTTCGAGTTTATATTCTCTAAATAAATAGTTTTAGTAAATTTATTTCACACTTTCTCTCTCCTCTTCTATATTGAAAAACTTTATTTGACGATTATTAATTATTCATTTGCAATACAAACTAATAAATAAATAAATTTAAATTGATATTCCTATTTATTATATTAGTATCTCGGGATTTGGACAAAGACAGCCTGGACATAAACATTTATTAGAAAAGTTTCCCTATTAATGTTGTTTCGGAAGATTTTCCCTCCTTCCTCATGATCTCTAACAATTAAATATGATTTGGCCATAATTATTATTAAGATTGTTATATTACTAGTATATTTCTACAATATATAGGTACATAGGCATTAGGTATTTCTACATTTTATAGAATTTTAAAGAACTCTGGAGAAAAGGCACGTGACAAACTTTTTAAACTAATTAGCAAAATCTATAAATTGGGAATCATCCCAAAACATTTCCAAAAAAACAAAATAGTCACACTTCCCAAAAAGACAGGCGCAGGATAAATGTGAAAATTTCAGGACCATTAGCCTAACCTCACATGCCTCCAAAATCCTAACCAAAATAATCCAAAGAAGAATAGAACAAAGAGTTGAAGAAAATCTGGGGGAAGACCAGTTCGGCTTTAGAAGAAACAGAGGCACCCGAGAAGCAATTCTCTCTCTTAGACTAATAATAGAAAGGGCTTTTATCAGGGAAGAATCTGTCTACATCGAATTCATAGACCTAGAAAAAGCATTCGATAACGTCAATTGGGAAATTATGTTTAAAATATTAAAACAGGCGGGAATAAAATTCAGGGAGAGAAGACTAATCTACAATCTATATCAAAACCAGACGGCAATTATAAATATTGGAGATACACTGAGACATGGGGGGCTGCTTAGGGATATCTTGGAGGGGTAGGGAGGAAAGAAAAGGGGAAGGGGAAGACCCAGATTAGAATATTTCAACCAAATAATTGGGGATATGGGATGCCAGACATTTAGAGAGGTCAAACAGCTGGCGGGGGACAGAGTCGAGTGGAGACGGATTGTTGCATCAAACCAGTCTTAGGACTGTATACTCAATGATGATGACATTTTATCGGATTTTAACGGACTTTCTCAGCATTGCTGGCGGAAATATTGACCTAATCCCTGAGATGTTTTTGGGATTACGCTTGGTCGATGTGGAAAGGGAATTCACCCTGGCCCACATGTCTGTGTTAGTAGTTTGTGTGTTTTTTAATCGAGAAACTTTTGTACGATATGGCAAGTTTGTAGCAAAATTGCTCTTTGGTAAATCGTGAAGGTGTTTGTATTAAGTTGTAGTTTCTCAATATTAAAATGGCAGGTCTACATTTTATCTACTCTTATTAAACGAGCAAAAATTGTTTGTATATATATTTGTATCTTGGTTCTAATTTGAAAACGGCTTTACCGATTTTGATGAAACAAATTCTATTAACAAGTTTTGAGGATGGCTAGGTCTGGACAATGGCTAGGTCTCGAAAAATTTAATCTTAATTGCTCTTTTCTTAATTAAAGTAATTATTGACAGATGAAAATCTCAATAAAAAAGTTTGTTTACATTTTTTTCAATTATGTTTTATTTTTAATTGGTTTTTTAATTTTAAAACCCAGTAATAGGTTATATCAAATATTAATATATTATATTAAAATTAGGAATTTTTTTGTTTGTTTTTAATTAACAGGTGTCTAAATCATAACGAAACAGGTGTGTTTACAAATAAAGTAGTTCAAGTGGCTTTTTTTATATAACTTGGAAACAAATTTTATTTAATTTTATGTTTTTATTTCAGATCCTATACGATTATTTATTTTTTTATTATGTTTATCAATATGAACGAATGTGGGCAAATTGGTCTACGAGTAAACAAATATACACATAATATGTAGACCATTAGAAAGATAGAAATGCAAAAACTGGGTGTGGGGGGTCCGGGGATGGGAGGCGCGGTTGGGGTGGCGTGGGGAAGAGTGGGGTGCATTGGTGGGGGCGAGGTGTGTGGTTTCGGGAGGGGGGGGGGTCAGGGGGTACCATGCATCGCTCGGTGGCTCCAGGTACTTATTATTATTATTATTGGAATTATATATAAAAAAGTTCAGTTTTCCGCAATGCAAATATAAACATTTTGGTACCAGAATGAACTTTCCGTTTGAGTTATTATGGGTTCAGAATACATACACACACACACACACACACACACATACATACATACATAAAAAATCATGGTTCGCTTTTCCTTTTGGGCGTAGATATTTAAATGATTTTATCTGAAAAATCATATTTTTTTTATTAATCGATAAGCCCGGAAGTTAGGTGAAATGTGATTTTTTTTTATATTATGTTACTGAATTAGAATTACGATATCCGCAATAACTCTAGATTAGAAAGTCGTAAAAGGTTCGTTCTGTGGTGTCAAAATATTTCTATTTTGAATACAGAGAAGTTGTTAGGGGCTCTTTAACATTAATACTTCCAGTTAAAAAATGTATTTTTTGAATGATTTTATTGAGATTTTAAGGCTTTGTTATTATAAAGAATAAACTAATTAGTTAATTAATTAATGCGGTTTTTGTTTTTTAATTTCACTTTATTAATTTTTTTTTATTTTTATTTTAAAACCCACTAATATTTTATTATAATAATCATTATATATTAAAATTAGAAAATTTATTTATTTAGAGGGAGAAGTGGGAATATGGAATTGAAATAATTATCTGAAAAAGAGGTTTTTTTATTTAATTAGTTTTTTCCTCTTATTAAAAACAAGGACTAAAAGATGATCAAAGACAGTCAATGGTGGAGAAGTAATCTCCGGAATCGAAGCTCAAAAACAATGTATGCATAAATTCATGTAAAATAATTGGTTTAATTATTTAGAGAATTGGGGGAGAGAAATTGGATGGATTAATTTCCGCAAAATGGTATTGGAATAATTATCGGAAAAGAGGTTTTTTTCTTTAATTAGTTTTTTCCTCTTATTAAAAACAAGGACTAAAGATGATCAAGGACACTCGATGGTGGAGAAGTAATCTCCGGAGTCGAAGCTAAAATACAATGTATACATTAATTCATGTAAAATAATTGGTTTAATAAAATTAATTATTTAGATGAGGAATGGGGAGCAAATAATGATGGAATTGGAATAATTATCGGAAAAGAGGTTTTTTACTTAATTACTTTTTTCCTCTTATTAAAAACAAGGACTAAAAAGATGATCAAGGACAGTCGATGATGGAGAAGTAATCTCCGGAGTCGAAGTGCAAATACAATGTATACATTAATGTAAAATAATTGTAATCTTTAAAGAATTAGGTGTCGGTTCTAGGTGAAACATTTTAATAGATAATAAGTAAAAATATATTTTTCTAGGTGGGTTTCACAAATAAATTATTTAAATAAATTATTTGTGAAACCCACCTAAAAATATATTTTTACTTATTATCTATTAAAATAATTGGTTTAATAAATTTAGTTATTTAGATAGTTATTTAAAATTGAATACTTTATTAAATCAGATGGAATAATATTTCTTTATAGTCTGGATTACAATACTCAAAATTACTCAAAAATGAATGTCCTAGAATGTTCAATAGAGTGACTTCATTCTGATGTCAAAATGTTTGTATTTTCAATACCGAGAATGGATTAAATGTTCAACTCATCTCTAACTTTAAAACTTTCAGTTCAAAAACGAAGAAAGTATATTTTTTCGAATGATTTTATTGAGATATTAAGACTTTGTTATGATAAAAAAAAATAAACAAAAGGTGAGATAGGTCTGACCTCTTTCCTAGGTAATTTCAAATTTTGCAAAAAGCTTAATCTTGCAAACATTTTCACTATTTTCTCCAATATTCAATCAATTTAAACAGATTTTTTTTCATAATCTAAATCTAAAATTTAATCGCCTAAATATAGATATGTATTATAATATGTTGTTTGCATTCAGTGTTAGTGAATGCTCTGAACTATAAATAGTAATTTGAATTTGGAAATGAAAGTGATGGATTTATTTAGGGATTTCGATAGAATTAGATCAATTCATGCATAAAGGAAAAATATTTTATTCATTCAATACAATATTCCAATAAAGAGGGAGGAGGAATTAAAATTCCATTTTGCATTATCAACCATATATATATATATAATATGGAGATAAATATTGGCATATTGTGAGGGATTGGCCATTTAATGCCAAAAGCGGAAATCTATAAAACGCTGAAACAATAATTTCTAATGCGGGTTAGGAATTTGGGTTGCTGTAATAAGACCTAGAATATAGGAAAAATTATTTTTTTTAGTGAAATAAACTTATTTCAGGCAATATTCGTACTTAGTGATTTGAAATTAACCTAGAATATAGCAGAAATGATTTTTTTAGTGAAATTTTAAATTAAAGGTGGTCACCCACTTTAGGTGATGAATGGTCGATCAAAAAACTTATTTCTGGCCATATTTACACTTAGTGATTTGAAATCGCTCTAGAATCAAGTAGAAATAACTTTTTTAGCGAAATTTTATATTAAGGATTGTCACCCTCTTTAGGGGTTGAAGGGTCGATGAGAAAACTTATTTCATGCCATATTCATACTTGGTGATTTGAAATTAACCTAGAATACTGCAGAAATATTTTTTTGTGAAATTTTAAATTAAGGGTGGTCACCCCCTTTAGGTGATGAATGGTCGATCAAAAAACTTATTTCAGGCCATATTTACACTTAGTGATTTGAAATCGCTCTAGAATCAAGTATAAATAATTTTTTTAGCGAAATTTTATATCAAGGGTTGTCACGTTGTTTTTTTTAAATTTTGTAAACCAATTATTTTACATGAATTAATGTATACATTGTATTTGAGCTTCGACTCCGGAGATTACTTCTCCACCATCGAGTGTCCTTGATCATCTTTTTAGTCCTTGTTTTTAATAAGAGGAAAAAACTAATTAAATAAAAAAACCTCTTTTCCGATAATTATTCCAATTCCATATTTCCTCTAGTCAATTCTGTCACGTTGAGTGTATATTGATGAGGCAGTCCAAAAAAAGTAGATAATTTATATTATCTTTTTATTTTTATTCATAAACCGACGTTTCGGAGGGTATATTCCCTCCTTGTCTCCTCTTTCAGTGGCAGAGGGGAATGTCGCATTGGATTTCCTTCACGGAGTTTTCAAAACCCTGAAGAAGGAGGGAATAGCCTCCGAAACGGCGGTTTATGAATAAAAATAAAAAGATAATATAAATTATCTTCATTTTTAGACTGCCTCATCAATATCCACTCAACTCCTATTATTATTATTTTATAATATATTTTTTATTATTATTATTATGTGCGGGTAATATAGGATAGAATAAATTCTGTGGAAAATAGTAAAAGGAATTTTCGTAACAGTCGCATATTCGATACAAAGTATAAAATTATTCAAATCGAAATTGGCCATTTTTTCGCCATTTTCCCATTGCCAAGGTTTTTCTTTCTTGAACTAAATCGAACTCACACATAAAGCCAGCCACAGCATTGCAAGTTTTGAAAATATTTCTTAAAATATAATATATATATATATATATATCTCATCCTCTACACCCCCAATCTACCCTCCCCCTTTTATTCAAATATATTTCCTATGATTTATACTGACAAGTATTTTTTTTTATTTTTTTTTATACTTGAATAGAAATAGCTTTGGCATTTTTATTTTAATATTTAAATTGAAGTACATATAGTAGTAGTGGTAGGCAGGCACCTATCCACTCCACTCTACCCCCTAGGCAGACAGTCGTCTAGGGATCGATAAAAATGGGGGGTAAAAAAGAGACGGGACTAGAGAAGAACTGCGGGAGCGGGCGGAGGGGGAGGGAGTGGGGGTGTTAGTAATGTAGAAGGGTAGATGTGTAGTCACATGGTGTCTCAAATGACTCACCGTTAATTAAAAAAATACACAGTAGCTTTAAAAAAAAAAATAATAATAATAATACGTGAGAATGTATGAATTAACGGATTAGCATATAGAGTTAGATAAAATATATGAATGACCGTACATGGGGAGATTTATTATTTACCAGCTGACCAGGGAGCTACGCCCCCTGTACTCTGCAAAGGGTTTTAAAATAAATTTTTTATTTTTTTATTTTTTTATAAATTTTATTAAACCAATTATTTTACATGAATTTATGCAGACCTTGTTTTTGAGCTTCGATTCCGGAGATTACTTCTCCACCATCGACTGTCCTTGATCATCTTTTAGTCCTTGTTTTTAATAAGAGGAAAAAACTAATTAAAGAAAAAAAACCTCTTTTCCGATAATTATTTCAATTCCATTATTCTCCTAAAAAATAAAAATTTAAATTTTCTAATTTTAATACATTGTATTTGTTATGGACTATTAGTGGGTTTTAAAAGTAAAAAAAATCACGTCAGCATCGTCTCGTAAAAATAGATTATAATCAGTATAAATAGATATTACTAGTAGGCCGTAGCCATTTATGGCGTAGTGCTTATAGTACAATAGTTTTTGTAAATTTGTAATTTTTCTCATTAATATATCAAAGAATAATTGATACATTAACGAGAATTGTTTTGACCGCGTTTTTGAAAAAGATTTATATTTTTTAATAGTTATTAATTAATTATTCTCTTTAGTGTATTTGTGGTGTGTGAACTCATTCGCCCTGACAAGTGTTTATTTATATCCAAAATAATATATGATTCAGGATCAAGCAATATTGTTTCAAATTTAAATAATTTTTAAATTTTCTAGTTTTTGGCAATTATATTGCATTACAGACAAATTATTAATTTTTTTGCATATTATAGGACATATTTGGACTATAAATATCCGGTATTTATTATATATAACTTTATATATTTTGAAGAAATGATAGTTTAAATTACTAATTCTTTATTTTTCTGACCAAGGCAATATCATATAGGTAATAGCTGAAAGCTAACAAAAATAAATAATTATTTAATTCAAAATTACTTAATGATGAATCATATTTAGAAATTGGTCGGCATTAATCTTTATGAAAAATCATCGGTGCAAGGAAAATATGAAAGTTGGCTCAACACTTATAAGGAACGTCTGGATTTTATGCTCGAGAGGTATGCCTTTATTTATAAATTTCAATTCTGATAAGATTATGCATTAACCTCATTCATTTTATTTTAATATAGATGTCTTTATATGTGATTATGCAAAGGGAAAGGGCCCTTATCTTCACCCTGGTCAAAATCAACCTAATAAATGGTTAAATTAGGTTGGAGTTGGTGGTGTTTCACAAGGAGAAATAAACTGACGTGTTCTGATGTGGCCATCCACTTGACTTTGCCATACAACCTGGCCCTCACTTACATTAATATTTAATAAAATTATTTATAATCATGTAGGGGAGGAGGGGGTTAGTTTTTGCACTTTTATACTCTCTAGGGGTGACACCGATTATGTATACAAAATTTGGTTGAGTTTAGTAAATGGCCAAGATTTTCATTTTTTGACCCCCCCCCCCCCATTTTGAGCGGTTAGTTTTTGCATTTTGTAGACTTCTGGGGTCCACTGATTATGTATACAAAATTTTGCTGAGTTTGCTCAAACGTCCTAGATTTTACTTTTTAATCCTCCACCTCTCCTTAATAAAGTCGATACGCGCACCAAATGGTAACCAGCAGATCACTCACTGTCGTCATCATTTTTCGCTGGTAAGGATGGGCCTGGCTTAAAAAAATTGTCCAACGTTGTTCTTCTTGCCTTCTTGTCTATTTCGTTCTTCAGTGATTTACAACAGCTAATGGCTGAGTTAATTCCTCGAGAAACTTTAGCGCTACATTCGACGCCAGGATCGTTTTCAAGTAGGATGTTTATTCCTTGTTCGAAATAGGAAAAAGCTTTAGACAAATTTTTGGATGTTAGCTGTTTGGATACAACAGGCTCTGTCTCTTCATCAAATGCCGGTTCTGCTTGCAACTGAATGAGTTCCTCATATGAAAGGGGTTCCCTATCAGCTTCAAGTAGATCAAGCACATCACGTTCGTTCAAACCTTCAAAGCCGAGATCATGTGCTATGTCCAAAATGTTTGCCTAATTTCAGGAAGGAACTTCTGCATCAGTACTTTTTACACATTCTGGCCATATTTTTTCCAAACATGGTTCATATTTGTTAATTTTAAATTCCTTCCATGATTCACTGATGCTGTCAACAGCATCCTTGATGTTATAGTGTTTCCAAAATGTTTTAATTGAAGATTTACCATCCACCAAGTTTTTTTTGCCGTTATAGCGAAACATTGTAGGCCGTAAATCGAAAACGTGCCTTAATTGAAGAAGGCCGTTATAGCGAAATGCCGTATAAAGAGCGGCCGTTTAGCGAGGTATGGGTGTATTCTGAATTGTGATGTTGTAAATCACAAACATTAAACGACACTGCTTTACACATATAGTCAAAAAATGAAAATATATCGAAACTAAATTCATCAGTTCGAAAAGTTTATATTCATTAAACATAATATATTAGGTATGTAAAGTTATACTAATAATGACTATCTAATTTCCACCTGATGTTATTCTACTTACTTACTTACTCCGTAGCACTACAACCCTGGGTGGGTCTCGGCTGCACGAACGATTCCTCTCTAGTCTAGCGCAATATTTTCGATATTTTTTGAAACTCCGATGGCTGATAAATCCCGGACGACTCTGTTTCCAACGGAGTCTAGGACGCCCGAGAGGTCTGGATGCGTTCCATTAGGCTTATCAGACTCAAAATTGGACCGAATTTGATTGCTGTCCGTCAACAGCATGTCGACAAGTTGGCTTTAATGATGCCGGACATTTGCTCTCGAATCGTTATATAAGATTCATAGAGCTCAAAATTGGACCGAATTTTGATTGTGTCCGTCACCATGTCGAAAGTTGGTCCAAAGATTGCCCTGAGTATTTTCTCTCAAATCTCAAAAGAGATTCATCGTCATGACATGCTTTGTCAATGGCCAAGTCTCGCATCCATACATGGCAACGGGACGGATGATGGTTTTATATAGAAATATCTTACACGGACGATTTAGCACTTTTGAAATGAGAAGATTGCGGAGAGAGTAAAAACATTTCCAGTCGTGGATTATGGCCCTAACATCATCTGACGTAGTACCCTGTGCTGAGACCAAAGCTCCCAGATACTTAAATTCACTCACTTCCTCAAACGCATATGATCCCTACTACAATACTTTGTATATTTCTTCTCGGTCTTCGGGACATGTGCATATATTTTGTTTTTGTTTCATTGATCCTAAGTCCCATGTTTTGAGCTTCCTTTTCCAGATTTTCAAAGTATTAAACTCAAGATGTTCTGACCAATGACATCAATATCGTCCGCATATGCTATCATACATCTCACATAAAAATGAATATTAATAAATAATCAATTATGTATCTCTTTTATGAAAGGTAATTATTATCAACGAGCTTTGTGCGTGCCTTCGGCACGCCCTCGAAGCTCGGCCCTCCGGGCTGGTGTCCTGGCGGGCGGCGTCTCAGTCCATAAAATTTTATTCCTCTTAAAACACCACACTCCAAATGTATACCTGTAAACTCCCGAAAATACATAGTCTCTTAAAAGTTTCGTCTCATTTTCGTCCTGACACAGCTACAGAAATGAGGCTCTGAGATATGAATCTGGAAGTATTTTTTCTCTATAATCTACAGCATTGTGATATTTTTTGTGTGGAAATAGATTTATTTAAATAAGTGGGATCGTGTGAGGAGGAGAATTATATTATATCATTTTTTTAAAATTCGATAATGGATATAAGGCTCCAAATATTTAAAAGAGATCAGGTGTTGTTTGTATGATATGACAGGCTGCTCCCTCCAGTATTGCCATGATAAACTCGGGCATGCGTGTCTTAAGTCGTTCAATTTTGTAAAAATCCAAAAATAAGAATAACAAAATTTAGATTTTTAAAAATTATAAAAAAGTGGCAAATTATTAAAAAATAAACAAATAATATATAAAATATAAATCAAATAAGATGTGATTAATTTATTTTTCTGTGCGCAAAGAAAAGCGAATTGAATATTTAATTTTTGAGTGGTGAGGGGGGGGGAGGAATAATTATCAATATATTTAATGTTTCTTAATTTAAAATCAATTGGAGTCTTTCATTTCAAATTACAATTACAATTATATTTCAAATTTGCCGCAAATATACCGACGGCATCAGCGCTCCCTGTCGGCAGCATTCTCTGAGCGTTGTTACAAATTAATCTAGGCTCTTATTATTATCAATGTTTATATTTTGTTCTAATACAGGCACTGAAGATGCTGTCAATAAACTGCAGCGAAAACAGTAATCCATAGACTGTCTACCAATTAATGATTAATAAAACTTAATAATATAATACTATGATGTTCTCATTACAATTTCCCACCGATAGTTCCAAAAAAATCTAAAAACATATAAAATAACTTATAAGTAAATAAATAAACAAAAACAGGAACATATATCATATAAAAATTAACAACATATGTTAAATGTAAGTATACAGTGTGCCAATTTTGAAAACTTCCCACCTTCTAGTATCGCTAAACCGACAAATTATTTCGAAATCGCTGAGACAAGTCAAATTTGTACTCGAGGGAGAAGAATTTGGGTGCCTACGTACTAACGCCACCGCAGCTACAAATAAAATTTTAAACTACAAATTTGAACTGGAATTGAGGTTTATGGACTAACGCCAACCTAACAGCCTAAATGCCAGCCCGAAATGAAGATATACGAGCCAAAAATATATTAGTCAGTAAAGTCGGTGCTAAATCAAACTATATAAGCGAGCGCACCGCGCCAATCGTATCAAGTAAGATCCGTCGAGTGCCATTCATAAGATGTATATGTTTGGCACCGACTTCAAAAGTAATTTCATGTTAATATTTCGTCATTTAGTTGTAACTAAATTAGATAATTATTTTATACCTTTTAGTTGGATTTTATTTTATTTTTAAGTTCTTATTATTTTTATTTGTTGCATTTAATTTTTTTGAAGTCTCGTTTTATTTTTTTTTATAAAAACTATTTTTTTCATATAACTATATTTGTCATTAATTAATCTAAAACTTTAGTAGATGTATAAGTGTCTTGAAAGATTAGAAATGTGTATATTTCAAAATTAATTTCATATTATTCTTTCTGATCTATTAGTTAGTATTAAAAAATAATGACAAAAATGTTTTTATATCAGTTGAAAACAGCTTGAAATATTTAGTTATTTATTATAATTCGCTTCAAGGTTTAAAGTTTAACAAATACTAACGATGGAATCAATCAATTTTAATTTCCCTTTTGTCCATTTTCAGAAGTTATCGTCGAGAGGAGACACCAATTGGGAGACGAGTCAACGATGGAGCTGGAGATTGGTGAGCGAAACTATTTTTTCATAACAAAAAGGTCAAAAATATATCACCTAAAGCAGCGAATCTTAACAGGGGGTCGCGAAAATTATTATAATTTTTAAAATTGTTATATCTTTACAAATAAAAAAAACATGTTACTAGTTTATAAGTGATACATTTGGGTCATTTCACGGCCAAATCGGACGGTTTGAAAAATTTTAATTTTTGATTTCCTCCATTTTTTGACATTTCTACTTTATCCAATGCGAAGCATGGGAGAAAGTATTGGAATCGCTCTCGCGGCAAGCGCGACTTCAAAGGGTCCTCAGGTAAAGACTACGGAACCCATAGACTCAATTAAGGTCACAAATTGAAGTATTCAATGAGATTGAATTTTAGCACGTGACGGTTTTGCCAAAAATTACCTGGAATCTCGTCGAGAGGCCAAAAAGTGCCATTTTTTTTGGAAGTGCGTGGGGATGGATGGATGGATGGATGGATGTGTGTGTGTGTGTGTTATCGTTTTTTTCGTCCACGATTTTTTCCACACCTTTGCGCTGATTGAAATGAAATTGAAAAACCTACCATTAGTTTAACAAAATGAAGCGCTGATTAGTTTTTGGTACATATCGGTCCACAAACATTAGTACTTTATTTCAGTACTTTTTTAGTTTTTTCTAAATATCTTGAAAATGACTTAACCAATTTTGATGAAATTTAATATCCTAATTAAGTACCTTGGGGACCACAAAAAGGTTAAATAAAGTTTTTAGTAAAATTATATTTTAAAGTACTTTACTCAAGAACATATTAATATTTCAAAATGAATTTGGATAAAGTTTAGCAACGATCCGTTGCAGTTTATTT
>JALMQS010000205.1:0-53712 GCA_024734495.1 Forficula auricularia
CCACGTCCGACCCCTTTGGGTGCTTGGGTCTCCCCAAAAATAGGTTACAGGTGGGTTGCTCCGCCGAGCCCCTGAGAACGACGCCTCTGCCCCGAGTGTTTCGCTCCGCGCTAGGGGTCCGGAAGCTAATGGGGTACCTTGCCCTGCAGGATTTATTAAGTTGGGCCTAATGGCCGGTTCAGTCCCCTGGGTTGCCCCCTGATTGCGCCCTGTCTGGCCCCATGACCAGGCTCCCCACCCCGTGGGCCTGATTTAATTCGGCCGGCGCTTCGGCAACTCTTCGCCCAGTGCCCCCTTTGACGACACTTCGGACAAGGCCCTGGTGGCCTGTCCCTCCTCCCAAACAAATAATCCTGCATTAATTTTCTTAATTCCTGGGAATACTGTGGCTCCCCTCCCGTTGGACCCTCAGCCATGTTGACGCTGACCAAAAAAAAAGTTCTGTAGAATGGTCCTAAGAAAAAAAAATTTTCTTGCTCAACAAAATTTGTCTAAAAAAAAAAACTTGCAAACTAAACACAAATGACCTAAATTTTTCTCAAAAAAAAATCGTTCAAAAAAAAAATAAAATGACTCAAAAATTTTCCCCGAAAATGGCTCGAAAAATTTGCTCAAAAAATTCCTAAACCCCAGGCTCGACCGTTTCCCTTTTTGCAGGAGTAAATCCTGGTCACGGCACCAATTGTAATTCTCTGATTTTATATCGGCCCTTATTTGATCGTATAGGGAAGGGGTAGGTCCGGCTAAATCAGCTCTTGAATAAGATTAAATTAAATAAACAAAAAAAAATATATATTTATTAACAAAAAAAAGAAAGAGATAAAAATTATAAATTGATAAGATTGAACTTGTATAACATTAATAAACAAACAAAGAAATTTAATTATGTAAAACAAATAAATTGATAAGATTGAATCTGTATAACATTAATAAACAAACAAAGAGATTTAATTATGCATTTCAAATTTATAACAATTCAAAGGTAATTTACTTATTATAATTAAATGATATACTATTTTGGTATAACAATTGAACGGTACTTTAACTTATAATATTACTTATATGAATATATTTGTAACCATGGTTTTATAGTATTGATCACTTACATATTTCGATGGCCATCGTACTCCTAGCCGAATCCCTCAATCTGATAATACTCAACTCCCCCTTGATCTGTCTCTCGTCCAGATCTCTCTCTCTCTTAATTAATTCACCCTTGATTCTCCCTTTAGATCACCTGCTCGCGACTCTCTCCCCTGAGGCTTGTTCCGGCTCTCTGTCCTCTCCGCGCGTGTTACCCATGCGGTCGCCCTCCGTTCCCCCCGCCAGGCCCCTCCCCTACTCTCGCCGTCGCCTGGGCTATCCAGCTGATCGTACACACAAACCCCTTAGATTAATTATTTCCAATGATATATTTACGACAATCAACAGCCAATTAAGTGTTACTTAGAAATTCCTCATAATTAGACATATTATTATTAATTGTAAACTTAGTTATATCAGATGTAACCATTCAGTTAATTTCTCGCAATCCGGTTTCCCCTTCGGATTGGCAATTATATCACTTGAATAGTTACATCTGTTACAAGGGTTTTTTCATGCTTAAAGTACTCACATATCTTCACACAGCTCTTAGCTCTCTCTCTCGACGGGGACACCTCCCTGACCCTCCTCGTGGCTCCATCTCCAGGCACTCTGCTACTCTCTCTCAACAGGGACACCTCCCTGACCCTCACTGTGGCACTCACACTCTCTCTCTCAACAGGGACACCTCCCTGGACCCTCACTGTGGCACTCACACTCTCTCTCAACAGGGACACCTCCCTGGACCCTCACTGTGACACTCACACTCTCTCTCTCTCTCGACAGGGACACCTCCCCGGACCCCCTCGTGGCACTCCAGCTGGCTAGCGGGCGACTTCCCAATAATCACACAGACATCGCCCGCAGGGGCAGCCTGTAGGCTGCCAAGCCGCTCACCCCTCACTCACTTCTCGCCACCCTCCAAAAAACACGGATATCAGCCCGCATGGGCGGCCTGGGCCGCCCGCCCATCCACCCTCAATCGCTGCTTCCCACGCACTCCCGATCGACGGCGTCCGGCTAGCCTTTCTCACACCCACACCCTTCCCCCGTCCCCGCCACCGACAGCCGCCTCTTCCCCCTTCCCGCCTAAGGTCTCTCTCTCTCCTTGTCGCACTCCCTCGGGCTGTTCATTCTTATTAAGAGCTTATAAGTGTATCGGCGCCGGGGTGTCTGGTTGCTGACACAGCGATTCACTCCACCTACTATTCAACCAAACAACGTTCGCCTTAATGCACTAACTAACTAATAATACAATAAGAAAAAGAATTTTTTACTCGCTAATATTAATTCTAAATTAAGGGTAGTAACCCTTACATTTGTCCCTAGTGCACCGCCACCACATTTACATACATTAATTAATGTAAAATAATTGGTTTAATAAAATTTATAAAAAATAGTAATTTTAATCAATGAATGAGTCAGATGGAGACAGGGAAAGAATGGCCGGAATTGAAATAATTATCGGAAAAGAGGTTTTTTTCTATTTAATTAGTTTTCCTCTTATTAAAAACAAGGACTAAAAAGATGATCAAGGACACTCGATGGTGGCAGAGAAGTAATCTCCGGAATCGAAGCTCAAAAACAATGTTGTATAAATTCATGTAAAATAATTGGCAATTTAATTAATGAAAGGTATTTTCCTATATTTTCAATAAAATAATTTATTCAAATATATCAATTTCATTCTCTTAAAAAATCCGACATTTCGAACCTTAGACCATGAAATATATAGACAGTGGTGTCGATTTGGTGAGGCCAACATCAACTAGAGAATGTGACGTCATCTGTAGTTAGGAACACCCAGAAATAGCATGGCCACTATAGGAATTATTCTACATTGAGATAAATTTATCGTAGTTTCGATTATTTATTTTGGATTCCAATAATCGCAAATTAATATTACCAAAATATTTTTCGAGAACGTGACGTCATCTGTAGGCGATGTTGGCCTCACTTCACCCTGTGTGGAGAGTAGCAGAGGGCGTGTCTAGATATTTCATGGTCTAAGATTCGAACGATCGATCGTGCCTCCTTCTTTAGGATTTAAAATAGTCAACGAAAAAACCTCCGAGTATATTAATATTATTTTTAATTGCAATTACATTCAAAAATTTGTGGCTAGTGATACGTCTTGATGATGGCCATAGCGGGTCAAAACGTTGGTAAAAATATAAATTAAATTTTATTTTATTTTGGATGCAAATAAAAATCGACCCTTTTAACCTGAATTTAAAATTAAAACTAATAATTAATATATCAATTTTAACTGAAGCAAAAAATAACCGAGCAACTTTTAGGTCGATAGATGTTTAATAATAAAGTACCTGGAGCCACCGAGCGATGCACGGTAACCACATTAAAAAAAATACAAATATATATAGTACACGCCCATGGATCCACCCCCCCTTCGAAAACATGCACCTTGCCTCCACTGCACCGCCCCCACAACTCCACCCCTGCACTCCCCACATCCACCCCACTCCGCACCCATTTTTTGCATTTCTATCTTTCTAATGGTTCACATATTATGTGTATATTTGTTTACTTGTACACCAATTTGCCCACATTCGTTCATATTGATAAACATTATAAAAAATAAATAGGAAAATAATAATAAAAAAAATAATCGTATAGAATCTGAAATAAAAACATAAAATTAAATAAGATTTGTTTCCAAGTTATATATAAAAAAAAAAAAAAAAAAACACTTTATTTGTAAACACACCTGTTTTATTATGATTTAGACACCTGTTAATTAAAAAACAAACAAACAATTCCTAATTTTAATATAATATATTGATTTTTGCCATAAAGTATTAGTGGGTTTTAAAATTAAAAAAACCAATTAATAAATAAAAGATAATTGATAAAATGTAAACAAACTTTTTTATTGAGATTTTCATCTATCAATAATTACTTTAATTAAGAAAAGATCAATTAAGATGAAATTTGTCGAGGTCCAGACCTAGCCAAATTGTTTTCTCATCCTCAAAACTTGTTAATAGAATTTGTTTCAAAATAGAACTAAGATACAAACAAATAAATATTTATACAATTTTTGCTCGTTTAATAAATCAAATCTACAAAATAATATGGATTTTTAAAAATCACAAATTATTATTTAAGCAAAATGAATCTCTACTTTAATTTAATAAATATTAATTAATTATAACATTTCACTACAGAGCAAAGTTTCAGCTAAAGACTTTTGTTTTCTATAGCCTTCAACTTGTATCTTTGATGTCAGATTTGGTTGGTGCAAATTCCATTAATCATTTACACCCTCTATCTTGTGTGAAATTCACGTTCATTTTATTTTATTCTCTCACTCGCAAACAAATAAAATGCCTATCTTAGTTATTGTCTTCGGGCTCAGAGCTCTTATCCTCCTATTCAACTGAACAAAAGTTTTTTTATTAAGGAAAGTAGTAGAGGGAATTCTTGCGTAATGGTTGCTGAGAGTTCTTGGCCAGCGTAAAACTTAAGTGCTGGTGAAAGTTCGTATCTAAGTTTCATGTCTCATATATTAGAGAGAGAATAAAGTGGTAGAATAAGAAGAAGATAATTAAAAGGTCAATGCATCTCAACAGGTGCCTTTGGATAAAATGAGACAAGAGATACCAATTAAATGGTAGGTAGTACGTAGCTTGCGCGACGATGTCTACGTGATTTGTTAAAATTAGGAAATTTAAATTATTATATTAAACAAATAGGCCCGCTGGTATAAATATAGGGAGGGGCAGAGCACTTTGCTTATTTAGAAATTCAATTTAAAATAAACTGCAACGGATCGTTACTAAACTTTATTCAAATTCATTTGAAATATTTCTTAGACTCCTGATGATGGGCTAACCCCCGAAATATATCGAATTCAAAACTCAATTTTGTTTTATTTCTTTTTTTTGTGAAACCTACCTCGTATCTTACTCAAGTTTTATTAAAATATTAATATGTTTATTCCTTTATTAATAATCAGATATCACTTGCAATTTGCAGTTCATGTTGACTTTAATTCAAAAATAATGATCAATGCGGAAACAGAAAAAATACGCCAATTTTTAGGTAATGATTGATAAAATTTGTAGGAAATTTTATGATCTTTCATTCGTTATTTAAGAAAAGTTGACAGTTTGCGAGTTATAAGCAAAAAACCGCCAAAAAATGAGATTTTTTTTACATTTTTTTTTGCATTTTTAACAATATGTTCCGTCACGAAATTTAGCAATGTTAGCAGACATTAGATTAGGATTCAGCACAACAAAAAACATATAGAATCAAGAAATAAAAACTACCCCAAAACTTTTCCGGGAGGGGCCTTTTAGAGAACAATTTAGCTGGACTAAAAAGGTACTTCAAGAAATTAAAAAAAGAACATAATTCTTGATTAAACATATGAAGTGGGTCGAGTGATGATGGATGTTTGATTTTGACTATGGATATGAGGCTTGGATCTGAGGTGACGTGGGTTTGCTCTTATAGCAATGCTTTGCTTAGATACTATTTCTTGAATGGCGGGTGTTACTCAGGGTAGTCTCTCTCTCAATGCTTGTACTGAAATTGATGGAATTTAAATAAGCTACTTTACTGAATTTAAGTAAAAATAAACTGCAACGGATCGTTGCTAAACTTTATCCAAATTCATTTGAAATATTAATATGTTCTTGAGTAAAGTACTTTAAAATATAATTTTACTAAAAACTTTATTTAACCTTTTTTGTGGTCCCCAAGGTACTTAATTAGGATATTAAATTTCATCAAAATTGGTTAAGTCATTTTCAAGATATTTAGAAAAAACTAAAAAATACTGAAATAAAGTACTAATGTTTGTGGACCGATATGTACCAAAAACTAATCAGTGCTTCATTTTGTTAAACTAATGGTAGGTTTTCAATTTCATTTCAATCAGCGCAAAGGTGTGGAAAAAATCGTGGACGAAAAAAACGATAACACACACACACATACATCCATCCATCCTTCCATCCCCACGCACTTCCAAAAAAAAATGGCACTTTTTGGCCTCTCGACGAGATTCCAGGTAATTTTTGGCAAAACCGCCACGTGCTAAAATTCAATCTCATTGAATACTTCAATTTGTGACCTTAATTGAGTCTATGGGTTCCGTAGTCTTTACCTGAGGACCCTTTGAAATCGCGCTTGCCGCGAGAGCGATTCCAATACTTTCTCCCATGCTTCGCATTGGATAAAGTAAAAATGAATTTAAATAATAAAAAAATGCCAATAAAACAAAAAGGATGGATGTGTGGTTTTCAATAATAATAAAGTTTTTTTAGAGAATTATTTAAATTTTAGCTATGTGAATTTATCAAATTAATTAAATTAATCTTTAAGAAATTCAAAGATGTTTTTATAAAGCGAAATTTTGGAGAATACTTAGCCAGACTACCGTTTTATAAGAACCTTTGAGGTCCAGCTGATTCTCCATCCTGAACCAAGAGAGCGAAAAAAGATATGGTCCATCTAGGTGTTACCCGGTATCAATCCGCGTATGGCCCGCATGATACCCCACCACGGACCACCCAGAGGGACGTGGCATCTCAAGTTCTTATATATTGCTCCCTCGATTCAGACGCTTTTTGCAGGTCTATTCTTGCATAGAGAGATGATACAAATTGATTTAGAATTCCGCGGAGTGGATTCGCGAGCAAATCCTATATTGTATAAATATACTAGATACTAGAAAAACAAATTTACTTATAATTTGTTAAAAATTCCGTTGAGTGGATTTGCTCGCGAATTTACTCCGCGGAATTCTAAATTAATTTATGTGAATTTATTTTTCTTTTATCAGTAATTGAAGTGAACAGAAATAAAATGGGTTGTTTAAGAAAATTTATGTGAAAAAAATGTTACATTCCTTATGGACCAAATGTATAGGATTTCTCTTCCTTCCGTCACCTTGACTCCGATTTGTACTTCAGGCACCAATAAGTGGATATTTAGGTGCACCCGAAAGGAATTCTCGGCGTCTGGTATGTTCGCTGTTGAAAAGGTTCCAATTTTCACGTTTGCTTCTCTTCTGGTAGCAAGTTGGCTCCAATTAATGTATATATATATAGTGAGTGCCTCGGACATATATATATGAATGGAATGGTTAGAATGATAATTTGGGAGGCTGTATACGGATATGTAGAAAGATATAGTGAGAGCATAGGTTCAGAGAGCTCGACAGGGTTGATAGAGTTAGAAAGCTCTGTGTAGAAAAGGTTGATGATGTTAGAGAGTATAAAAGTATAAAAGTTGTGGTGGATGGAACATCTTCTGAATCGTTCTCCACAAACTCTGGTGTTCCCCAAGGCTCTGTAATCTCCTCCACACTCTTCCTTATTTATATAAACGACCTTATGGATCAAACGGCAAACCCCACTCATTGTTACGCCGACGATAGCACTCTACACGGCAAACCCTCTCTCCCGAATAATCGAATCAATATTGCCTCCTCAATTACTCTCGACCTAGACAAACTGAATGAATGGGGCTCTCAAAATTTAGTTAACTTCAATTCAAACAAGACTCAATGTTGTCTAATTTCTAGGCGCGAAAATAGAGATTTCCCTGATATTCACTTCGATTCGAATACCCTGAAAATGTGTGACAGCCTATCCATGTTGGGCGTCTCTGTCGCATCTGACCTGTCTTGGAATGAACACATCTCCTCTGTGGCGAAATCTGCAGCAAGGAAGATTGGCTTCTTATTCAGGTCCAAGCAATTTTACAAACCCCCACAACTTCTCACCATCTACAAGGCCCAAATCCGCCCCTGTCTCGAATACGGCTCTCATCTGTGGAGAGGAGCCTCAAAATATTCTCTTGCTACCCTTGATGCAATTCAGAAACGAGCCGTCAGGCTAATTGACGATTCTACCCTCACCGACTCCCTCGACTCGCTGGCTCATCGAAGAGATGTCTCCGCCCTTTCCCTTTTCTATAGATACTATCACGGCAGGTGCTCTGATGAGATAAAATCAATAATTCCCCCCAAAGCATGCTTTGCACGCAGCACACGTTTTGCCGACTCCCAACACTCTTTCGCGGTCAAATTAGAAAAGTGCCGGACCACTTCATTCGCGAATTCATATATCCCCATGACTTCAAGGAACTGGAACTCTCTCCCAGCCTCTATCTTTCCCAGCACCTATGATCTTCAAACCTTCAAAACCAGGGTGCATAGACACCTACGTCTACACCCTCTCACTTAATCAACTTTCCCTTCTCTTCGGTAATGCAAGGGTCTTTCGAGATCCATAGGGGCTACATCTTTACTGGTGCACCCCTTCTTGCATTCGATTGCATTAAAAAAAAAAAAAAAAAAAGAAGCTCTCCGTAGAATGTCTATCCTCGAGTCCTTTTGTTTGTGTCCGGTTCACAAGTTCCTCTTTCCCCCATCCGTCTGTTCATTTTCAAGTATTGATTTTTTTTTTTTTTAAAGTAAAATTACAAATTGTTATTTATTTTTTCCTCTGAAATTAAAGGGATTATTAGATAATTCTTAAAGATTGACTCAAATTCAATTTCAATTTCTGTTGAGCAAAATCTTCTATTATATCCTTAAAGTCAATTTTTTGAAGGATATCACTTTCTATGCACATAATTGACAAATTACTCAGTCGTTCTTGTAACATTGTTGTTCGAAATTCATTTTTTATTCTCTTAAGCTGCGAAAATGACCGCTCTCTACTACAATTGGTAACCATTAGGCAAAGGAATATTCTTGTAGCAATTTCTACGTTTGGAAAAGTTTCTTCCAATTTATCTGATTTTATTAGGTTACTAGCTGCAAGGCCCGCCTTCGGCGGCCCTCTTGCTAGCCAGGGGGCACGCCCCCTGGACCCCAACCCACGAATCCCACCCTCACACTACACTCCCCCCCGACCCATCTAGCACCCGTACCCCGCACCATGAACCCGTGCCCAACCCCGCCCCCATACCACAGAACCCAAACCTCACCCCCCACTCCAACGTATGTAATGTATTAATTCTCAATTTCTATTTAAATTTCAATTTGAAGTTATTTTTAATGTTGAAATTTGCTAAGTTTATAATTTATATATATACTTGAACCTTTATTTTAAATGATTTTAATATTGAACTGTTCTATTTAATAATTTAAATATATTTAAGTCAAAAAATTTAATAAAAAGCTAAAAAAAAATGAAATAAAATATTATTTCGACCCTCATGTACTAATTTGTCCCTTTGCAATTTCATTAGTTATTTTAGGTATACCCGTGGGTATATTGTAAAATATATTTAATTACAATTAGTTTGCCATAAGAAAACGGTTTGTCGTTGCCGTTATTCATCCCATGAGCCCTGCCCCCCCCCCCCTTGGCTACTCCTCTACTAAGAGGTAAGCTAAGATATTTTGAAACGACTTGATGATTCTGGTGAATAGAATAAGCCATTCCAATTCCCCAAATGGCCTTGTTCACATTCATTGTTTTATATGACCATCTCAAACTACTTTCTCTCAACTGATAAAGACTTTCTTTTTTATATATTATAGTAGTAAACCCTCCTTTATTTCTCATTTAATAATTCTTATCAAACTATAATAATAATAATATTCTAATTTATAAGGTAATATAAACGGTGTAAAATGTTGTCACAATGATTAGGCCAATTTACTTGATAATAGCAGGATGTTACAGTGCCATCTGTGCGTTTTACGATCTACGATAGAGTGACGTCATAATACCTACCATTCTGACAAGAATGAAAATCTTTATTTAGTTGTTTGGCGCTTTTTAATAAGGAAGGTAGATAAAACATTACAGTCGCATTTTGATATGTATTACATGCGTCCTTATCGTCAAAAAAGACGCAGTAAAAACTAGATCGCATCAGGCGCTAAAGAAAATTGCTTCTACACCTGCGACTTTATTTTTAAGAGTAAAAAAATAAATAATATTAATAATAAATCTTTAATATAAATTTATGATATCTAAAAGATATTTTGATTTTATTATATTTTTTAGATCAGTCATAATTTAATGAAATTAAAAACTGAGATATAAAATACCATCTGTGAAGCCCGCCTTCGGTGGACATCTTGCTGAAGCTTTAATTGTTTATCAAAAATGAATTTAGTCTTTTTGATTTTAAGACGATTCTTCCACGTTTTCAGTAGAGGTTGCCATTAATAGTCAAAATATCAAAAATGGAATGCAATAAGGTTATTCCTCTAGTATTAGATAAGAATTGATCGTTATTTTTGATTTTAAGCCGATTCCTCCATGTCTTTCAGTCAATGGTTACCAATAATAATCGAAGCGTCAAAAACCTAATGTAGAATTATTATTCCTCAAGTATTAGATGAGAATCGATGGCTTTTTTTGATTTTAAGTCGATTCCTCCATGTCTTCACCAATGGTTACCAATAATAATCGAAACGTCAAAAATCCAATGTAGAATGGTTATTTCTCGACTATTAAATGAGAATCGATCATTATTTTTGAATTAAAGTCAACATGAACTGCAAATTGCAAGTGATATCTGATTAATAATAAAGAAATAAACATATTAATATTTCAAATGAATTTGGATAAAGTTTATCAACGATCCGTTGCAGTTTATTTTATCATAAAACGACTTATATTTGTTGCAAATAATGATATCTTAATAATTAAGATATTTAAAAAAAAATAACAAAAATTTTATTTACGTTATTAATTTTTTTTTTTAATTTTAAAACCCAATATAAGAAATATTAAGATATATTAAAATTAGATTACCGTATATCTTAAATTAAATATAATAATTCAAATTTTTATCTAATTGTGTTTCACGATTTTTTAGAACACGTCCGAGTTTTGAGATATTATCAGTCAAAATGACGAAAAAGGGCATTTTGATCTATTTTTCGAGTCCCACTAAATATTAAACAGCAATATTTGAAATTAAAATATTTTATGCCATAATAGAAAAAAATTTCCTCTAATTATATTAAATGTAACTGTTCTACTTGAGCTAAAAACAAGTGGTAATTTGAATATCAAAGAGGAAACTGTTTTCCATTACGCCAATTAAATATTTTGATTTCAAATATTTCTGTTTAATATTTAATGGGACTCGAAAATCGGTCAAAATGCCCTTTTTTCGTAATTTTGACTGATAATATCTCAAAAACTTCTAACCTGTTGTAAAATATTGCTTGATATAATCAGCATATAAAACTCTACTGGAATCCATTATTAGGTTTGCGTATAGAAATTTTTGTTTAATTTTTGTCGAGGAGTGTATTGTACCTAGTTCTCGAAATCGAACTTGAATTTGAATGATTTTTTTATTTAGAGCTTTCTTACTAATTCAATTTTTTTTGCAATTATAAGAAAAATATTGAATTATAAAATACTAATACATATAAATAACTAACTGTACCTAATTAAAATCCTCAAAATGTAGTCTGAATTTGAATTCGATTTATGAGGTTGGTGCGCCTGTATTTAGGCAACCATAATGAGCGCACTAGAATCAAAGCTGCGTAAAAGCTAGGCGAATCCAGTTGTTTATGGAATACTCCAGAGTTTATAACATGAAAGCGATAATATCTCAAAACTCTGACCTGTAGCACAAAAATTGGAAATTGCGATATAATCTTACCTAAAGATATAAGAAATTATATTTGATATGAATAGATGGTGAAGTTAATTATGGCGAAATCGATCTCTGTTCAATATGAATAAATGATATACGTATTTTAAGTATTCTCATATTTTCGGAGCAACTCTAGATATATTAATAGTTAAGATGCCGCTATTTGAACCAAGCACCAATAAGTAAATTATGAAAATATTGTTATTTGAGTAAAATAGTGAAATAGTTAAACTTAATAGTTGGGTATTTAAATGGAATAATACTCTAGATATATTAATAGTTAAGATGCCTATGCGTAAGCCTATTATTCTTAAGTATAGATATAGATAACCAAACCAAAATGAATAACTTGGTGGGGTTTTTTTCCCCCAAGAAAGTCTGTTTTTCTTTGTTCCCAACTAAATCGAATAGTCGTTCTGTCAATGTTTTCTTATTTTCCAGTGAGTGTGTGGGTGGGTGGCCTGTTTACTTAATTCCACCTCTCGGCTGCTCCCTCTTTCTCAAAATAGGATTAGGTCCATTCAAAAATCGTCCTATACATGCGAATGACCTCGACGAGAGTGATGCAAAACCTAATGGAATATCGATGCTATCGAGTCAGAAAAATGATTGATTCAAGATATACCATAAGAGGCTTTTGTTGATGATATGTATTGACAGAGAATGGATGCCAACTTAATAGAATGAAAGCAAATCAAATGAAGAATCCACTGGAGAATAAAAATAATAATAGTTTTTTTTTTTAAAAAAATGAAATAAAAGAGCTCAAAAGATTCGTTTGTCAGTCGAGATTGCTTATTAAGAGTTGTACTTGGAGCAACAATTTCTCATCTACATTTCCCAACTTAATTAATAAATTCAAGGGAAAACTTTTTCAAGAATTAGTACGCTATCCGCTAATTTTGCAGATGGTCGTCGGAGATATGAACTAGTATTATCTTCAGCCAGAATTAGAGCTGTGTACTATTGGTCTCGAGCTTATAGATATGAACTGTATTAATTCAAACCCGTGTACTGGTGTGGTCACCATACGACTTTCACATTTTCATTTATTTGAAATCATCGGGACACTTCTAATTTACCCCCCTTTCCATTATTTCATTCGGATTAGAGTTTATACACAACTAATAAATCATGCCACTTGATATATGTTACATACGGGCGTTTTTGTCGAAATAGAAAAAAATAAACTGCAACGGATCGTTGCTAAACTTTATCCAAATTCATTTGAAATATTAATATGTTCTTTGAGTAAAAGTACATTAAAATATAATTTTACTAAAAACTTTATTTAACCTTTTTTGTGGTCCCCAAGGTACTTAATTAGGATATTAAATTTCATCAAAATTGGTTAAGTCATTTTCAAGATATTTAGAAAAAACTAAAAAAGTACTGAAATAAAGTACTAATGTTTGTGGACCGATATGTACCAAAAACTAATCAGCGCTTCATTTTGTTAAACTAATGGTAGGTTTTCAATTTCATTTCAATCAGCGCAAAGGTGTGGAAAAAATCGTGGACGAAAAAAACGATAACACACATACCACATCCATCCATCCATCCATCCCCACGCACTTCCAAAAAAATGGCACTTTTTGGCCTCTCGACGAGATCCCTGGTAATTTTTGGCAAAATCCGTCACGTGCTAAAATTCAACCTAATTGAATACTACAATTTGTGACCTTAATTGAGTCCATGGGTTCCGTAGTCTTTACCTGAGGACCCTTTGAAGTCGCGCTTGCCTCGAGAGCGATTCCAATACTTTCTCCCATGCTTCTGCATTGGATAAAGTAAAAACGAAAAATCTTTCATGTAAATGTCCAATTCCGGTGTTTCGATTTCCACCAAAAGCTTGCTCTACTCTTTCTAACCTATATCCAACTTAAGTTTCGAATTTCGTAGCTCTGAAACTTATTGTTGCAAAACGCAGGGGGGGTATATACGTACCGATCAATGGATTTTTGGCACTTTTTTGGCCTCTGGGGACCAAAATATCCGGTTTTATGTCCCAAATTCGGTTTCCAACTATTAAGGGCATCGATTCCTTCCATGGAAACCTATATGTTTCTGTACATATTCTTAATCTAAAGAAAAAACTGAACAGCTTTTGATTAGAACTATTTTTTTTATAAGAAATCAAATGAAAAAAAATATAAAATTAATTAGATCTCAAAAAAAGATCCTAATAATTATTTTTAACAATCATTCAACTTAATTATCAAATATTTAATTATTTAAATAAATAATTTAATAATAATTAATAATTTTTTCATCAGGAGCTTCATTTTATTGTGTTGTAAATATATTTAAAAAAAAACAGGAAATGTAAAGGTGTGTAAAGATGTAAAATAACGAAATTGGAACTGGAATTCATCCATAAGACTTACGATACACTCATACACTCTGGAATATCTCAGAACAGTGTCGAAAAATTATTGAATTATTAATTATAATTAAATTATTTATTTAATAATTAAATATTTGATCATTATTATTTGATAATTAAGTTAAATAATTTTTAAAAATAGTTATTAGGTTTTTTTTGAGATTTAATATTTTTTTTTATTTAATGTCGTATAAAAAATAGTTCTAATGAAAGTTGTTCAGTTTTTTTTCTAGATTAAGAATATGTACAGAAATATATAGGTTTCCATTTAAAAAACAGAACTTGAACTTGAAATACCCTTAAAAGCTTGTTCTAGGTCGAAAAACAATAGCATAGTTTAGTTTCTCACATGATATAAATAAACTTTTATTTTTTAAACTTTTTTTGAGTTGTAAGACTGTCTCAAGATAAAAAAAAACTCTTAATAATCTTAAGTTGTACTTTTATAGATAATATTGCATTTTTGATTGTAGAATTGAAAATTTAAAAATATTAATTTATTAATATTAAAGAGCTGAATGGTATCCGTGTGTGACGCTCACATAATATATTTGAATGATGAATCCAATAGTATGGAATACCTACAGTGATGTTATTTTAGTGGTCTGACCCAACATCAGGAATTCCTAATATTAGTGGTGATTAATCAGAAAGTGGCGAAATTCACGCTTGACGATCAGAAATGATTCTGGACACATCAAAGAGTCTCCTATATTAGGTGATAAATGCAGCCTGTTCGACCCTCTGGACCAGAGTACAAGCCTAAATCTGCAAGGGCTTAATATCCTGTCGGTTTGTAATGAGCTGTGAACATCGAGAAGCGACGAGACTTTGCATCGATTATAAGCCAATCAAGAAGGGCGGCCGGCGCTAATGACGCCATGTCCTTTGAACACACACACGGGGACACTTTCATTAGCGCCCCATTCGATCAACATTTGCAAACAAGATTACGCTCAGAGAGTTCAAAGCGCTAGATGAATGAATGAATGATGTTGCTTTTCTTTTCGGACCTTCTTCAATGGAAATCAAGGGCTCTGTTTATTTTACTATTTAGCAGTAACGGCTCCAGGACTAAAAATCTGAGGGAGGGGGGCATAAAATAAAATTCAATTATGAAAATTTGGTAAAAATAATAGTAAACTTGTAGTAATTTTTGGAGATGGACTGATAAGTGAATTAAGTGGATATCGATGAGGCATTCCAAAAAAAGAAGAAGATAATTTACACTATCTTTTTATTCATAAAACCGACGTTTCGGATGCTATTCTTCCTTCTTCAGGGTTTTGAAATGTCAATGAAGGAAATCTAAATGCGACATTTCCTAAACTCTGTCTCCTTTCTAGTGGCAGTAATAACAATAATATATTGTATTTCATCTTCAGCAGAATTTAATACATAATAATTCTGCTGAGTAGTATTCAGATTCTCGATGTTAAAACATATTCTCTTCCATTCAAAAAAGGTGCCGATTCTCTTAATATTTTGTGACTATATTGGTTCGAATTTCAATGATCACATTTTATAATCAGTAGAGATTGTGGTGTTGGTGCAAGGTGAAACATCTTTAATAAAGATAAGAGTAAATAAATATTTTATTTAATATGGATTTACTATGAGTTAAGGATACTGGGTCACTTATTTCACATTAAAATTAAAAAATTAAAAGATATAAATTTTTTTTTCTTTTTCAATATATATATTTCGGGCTATCAACCCATAGTTAAGGTGCCGCTATTTGAACCAAGCACCAATAAGTAAATTATGAAATTCATTCATTTTTTCGGCCAATTCACGACTTGTTTGGCGACCATCTTCCTTCAAAAGTGCCTTGAGATGCTCCTCATCGAATTCTGCAGGTCGTCCGCTGCGAGGCATGTCTTTGAGGTCAAAGTCGCCGTTTTTGAACTTCGCAAAGCATTTCTGGTCTGCGCGCTCACCTATGACACCTTCTCCATACACGTTGCATATGACACGAGCGGCTTCAGCTGCTTTTTGACCGCGATGAAAAGCGAAGAAAAGTAGGTGTCAAAAACGCTGATTTTTTCCACCTGGGTATTCCATTTCTAAGCGTGGAAAATAGGAAAAACTAAAAATATTCGAAAAAACAAACAACACAGTCCTATAGAGCAGAAAAGGCACTTCGTCTAATGAATACAAACCCTTTGCTCAACAACAAACAAATTCTTTAAATAATCATCTTTGAAAAAAAAACCGAACGAACTTATTCCTCAACCTAATATATTGTTATTGTCTTTAACATTTGCAAATTTTAATGTTGATACTGTCAAAAACATTTTTTCGATACCTGCTTTTACACGTATCTATTTATATAATTCCCAATTAAATAAATAAGTTTTATTTTTATTTCCAAATTGTAGCATGAGTGTTTTTGATAACCTCTCTTATCAATTTAATATAGGATTATTATTATTATTTTTTTTTAAGATTCCATTAAAAATGATTTTTAATTGAAAATATAATTCTCTCCGATTAAAGGGTTTATGTGGGACAATCATTTAAAAATTTTCTTTTTAAGAGTCCGCCAACCAGAAAACTCCAAGATAACCCAACCAACAAGATCCGTGCCAGGCCAGGCCAGACTTTCTAATCGAATCGATTCCATTTTTTTTCTACCTAATTAATCCTTTAGACTTTCCTCAGCGATTGCTCCTCATATTTCTTACTTACGATCGAGTGGAAAGAAATTTCTTAGCTTAGAGACCATGCGCTGCGCATTTTCTTCGCTTTAATGAACTAGAAAAAGCCAACCCACTTACAAAGAAGATGGAGCACTCGCGGATGCAATCTCAAGTTGACATTAAAACCAAAATAAATTATTAGAAATAACACTCCTTGGCAAAAATTAAACAAAGAATTTTCCCCTTAAACCTAACAATGGATTCCAGTAGAGTTATATACACTCAAAAACAATTTCTTTATAATAAATATATTGATAGAGTTGAGCATTTTTAATGAGCTCTTATTTATTCCATATATATTTTATTAATAATTAAGATATATCGAAATCATTCCAAATATGACGAAACATAAAGAAAAATAAAATAAATATTAGAAATGAATGAACTCTCTTTGTGAATGAGACATGATCAGGTGAAAAATAATATCGAAAATAGAAAGAGCAAACTCCCTAGTTGAAGAGAGGGCTTCTCTTTAAAAACTAGAGCATTAAAAAGATTGCATTGAATACCAGTATTGTGTATTCCATCTCTTGTTGTTTTTTGTCGACCTAAAACAAGCTTTCAAGGGTATTTTAAGGCAAAGTTCTGTTTTTTACATAGAACCCTATGTTTTTCTTTAAGTCTACTTATTCTACTTAAAAACTGAACAACTTTCATTAGAACTATTTTTTTATACAACATCAATTACATAAAATATTAAATCAATTAGATCTAAAAAAATCCTAATAATTATTTTAACAAATTATTCAACTTAATTATTAAATAATAATGATTAAATAATTAATTATAAAATAAATAATTATTAAATCGAAAAGTCACAACAATATAAATAAGTGTTTATAATGATTTTAATACTTCTTTATACACAAATTTATGAGATTATTTTCTACTTAATAGAACTAGTTAAAATTTTTGAGTTTAAAAAAGTTTATTTCTCATGTCAATCCAGTAGATATGTATGTATATTGTATTACCATAATTTGGAATGAAGCATTTTTTGTTGAAGGCATCAAAATTGAAATGGTCTTAATTTATGGTGAATGTGTAAGAAGTGTTATAGGGGCTACTTTTGAAATGGATGCCGATCGTTTTCCTGATAGGAATACACTCGCAAGCTTCATTTTTATTAGTGTGTTTAAAATCTGTTTAAAAAAAAACAAAAAAACAGGAAATGTAAAGGCTAGAAAGATACTGATACAGAGCCGAAATAAGAAATTGAACTGGAATTCATCCAAAGATTTGAATTCACTCTGGAATGTCATAGAACAGTGGCGCTAAATTATTAAATTATTTATTTAATAATTAAATATTTGATCATTATTATTCGATAATTATGTTGAACGATTATTAAAAATAATTATTAGGATTTTTTTTGAATTTTAATTGATTTAATATTTTGTTTAATTGATGTCGTATAAAAAAATAGTTCTAAGAAAAGTTGTTCTGTTTTTTAAGCAGAATAAGTAGACGAAAAGAAAAATATAGGGTTCTTTTAAAAAAAGAACTTGACCTTAAAATACCCTTGAAAGCTGGTTCTAGGTCGACAATCAATAGCGTAGTTTAGTTTCCCCCTCTGATATAAATAAACTTTTATTTGAAACTTTTTTCCATATAATGCACCGTTTTTGAGTTATAAGACTGACTCAAGATAACAAAACTCACCCGGTATATGGAGTCGATCTTTATTTATGTGAAATCTACCTCGTATTTTATATTTGTAACGAGCTTCTCCAGGCGTGCCTTCAGCCTCCGGCAGGTGGCTCTGCGGCGGCGTCTCGGCATGTAAATTATTAGGTCAGTAATAAATATTTGTATTATGTTTGCCCCCCTTTCGATTTTTACAGTACATTTCTATAGTCTTAAAACTAACATTACAAAATTTGATCTATATCGGAGCGAGTATTAATGTTTTGCCCCCACTCACATTTTGGGAGGTTGAAATTATTCTTTAGATATTTGCAAATAAATAACTCTCAGTTTTCAAGATATAAATATACAATTCTAACTTTGCCCCCTCCTCGCTCCCCAACAGTCAATTTTATTAGTTGATTTTTATAGGAATAGTTTCTTAAAGTAATAAGCATATTTTCAAAATTTGATCAAGATAGGAGATAGTTTTAATTTTTGTCCCCACTCACATTTTGGATAATTGGGAGTCGAATTTCAAAAAATCCTGGAAATTCACTTTTTAGATATTTGTATTTAGAATTTTATTAAGTAAAAATGATAGGAGAATTGAATGTGAGACCAATCGATCGATTGGGAATAATGAATTGAAATAATTATCGGAAAAGAGGTTTTTTTATCTAATTGGATTTTTCCTCTTATTAAAAACAAGGACTAAAGATGAATAAGGACACTGATGGTGGAGAAGTAATCTCCGAATCGAAGCAAAAATACAATGTATACATTAATTAATGTAAATTAATTGGTTTAATAAAATTTATAAAAAAAAAAAATTAAGTAAAAATCAAGTAGATATCTTATCGTTCTTAATTGAAAATGCATAATTAGTGTAAACACATTGCAAAGATATTTTTGCCCCTTTTGACCCCTTTAGGAGTCGAATTTCAAAAAATCCTGAAATTGGTTTTTAGATATTTTAATTTAGTATTTTTATAAGTAAAAAGCAAGTAGATATTTTATCGTCCTTATGAGATATCGCATAATCAGTGAATACACACTTTGCCCCCTTTGACCCCCTTAGGGGTTGAATTTCGAAAAATCCTTTCTTAGTGAGCCCCTATGTCATAGATGTAATATCCTCTCTAAATTCCATGTTTCTATGTCCAGTAGTTCTGGCTGTTTTGATGATGAGTGAGTAAGTGAGTGTATCGGGCAAAGAATTTTATATATTTTAATTTCTTGATTAGTTTTTTGAGAATTTTTTATTTATATATATAATTATATAAAACCAAACTTCTAGAGGATACAAATTCTCATTTAAATAGGTGTTGGTTTTTATTCTTTTTTTGACAAAAAACACATTTTTTATCTTTTATTTTCTTTATTTTATTTTATTGTTACCAGGAACGTTTCGACATTTTCAAATATGTCATCATCAATGCCTAAAACATTTCAATCATTACACAATTTTTATACAATGACAAAAATAACGTTATTTTTATGTTGTTGTTGTTGTGTGATGAGAAATTCTCATATGTATAAAAACTGTGTAATGATTGAAATGTTTTAGGCTGATGATGACATATTTGCAAATGTCAAAACGTTCCTGGTAACAATAAAATAAAATAAAGAAAAAATAAAAGATAAAAATGTGTTTTTTGTCAAAAAAAGAATAAAAACCAACACCTATTTAAATGAGAATTTGTATCCTCTAGAAGTTTGGTTATATTTAAAATTTTAAAAAGTTTCTAAAAAATTTTCAAAAATTTTCTTTCACTTTACTTATTCATTTTCTTATGAGAAAAAAACTTTCCTCTAATGTGCGTACTGAGAGAGAGGTGATTGAGAAAACCACTCAAAAGAGCTGCAAAATTAAAATAAAAACTTATTCTTTAAAGAAACTAAAAGAGACTTTACATATACAAAATATAAAAGTAAAAAAAAAAACAAATATTAGAAATGAATGAACTCTCTTTGTGAATGAGACATGATCAGGTGGAAAATAATATCGAAAAATAGAAAGAGCAAACTCCCTAGCTGAAGAGAGAGAGAGAGAGGTCTCTCTTTTAAAAACTAGAGCATTAAAAAGATTGCATTGTACACCAGTATTGTGTATTCCATCTCTTGTTGTTTTTGTGTGGGATGCAAAGTATTAACAAGAGAAGGGGTGGTTCATTTTTGTTTAAGAAAGAAAAATGCTTATAGATTACATGACAGAGGAATAGTGGGGGCGAGACAGACCAAATGAGAATAGACAAAAGAAAATTATGCAGAAAAAGAAGAAGAAGAAGTTGAGAGTGGTGAAATATTTCACTCTAAAAGGAATTTTTTTTAATGAATTAAGGAATTGAAATAAAAGAAAAATTAAAATATAGACTATGGAGAGAGTAAAAAAAATAAAAAATTAATGCAAAGTATTAATTAAAAGAAGACTTCGCTTTTATGGCACGGTCAGGGGCGGATCGAGCATTTTCAGCCCACCGGGAGATTTTCTTGCGCCCCCCTCCCCCCCTCCAATCTCACCCACCAGAGGATTTTGTTGACTTGAACGTTTACTTGGACCACTTTTTTTGATAAAACTCATAGATTTAAAGATATCCAGCATTTTGAATGACACTTTAGAGGATTCGGATATGCTGGATATCTTTAAATCTATGAGTTTTATAAAAAGTGTTTCGAGTCAATAAGATCAAAAAAAACACTTGTGTAAAAAAGGCCAAGTTCGATTAATAAAATCCGTTTGCCAAAAAAAGTAGTGAGATCTAATGTGCTGCCAAGTTCAACATCATCATTTTATTAAATGAGTCGAGAATATATTAGTAACTTCAATTAAAACGAATGTTTTTAATTTCACATGTCCAACTATATTTTTTATTGATTTCACATTTTTAGTTGAAATTATTTTCCTAAAACTTTGCTTTTACGCATTATTATGTATGTCACGAATTACTAGTTACCATATCATGAGATCTTAATAAGAGAGGATGAAAGAGCTAAAAGGGAGAGGTGGAGGCCCTATCAGACAATAATAATAATAATTTAATGAGTAAAAGCCAAGTTTTAGGAAAATAATTTCTACTAAAAATGTGAAATCAATAAAAAATATAGTTGGACATGTGAAATTAAAAACATGCGTTTTAATTGAAGTTACTAATATATTCTCGACTCATTTAATAAATTGATGATGTTGAACTTGGCAGCACATTAGATCTCACTACTTTTTTGGCAAACGGATTTTATTAATCGAACTTGGCCTTTTTTTACACAAGTGTTTTTGTTGAGATTTCACTTATTTTTGTAAGTTGGATGGGAATTTAATTCTTCAAGATTCAACGCATTTATTTTAAACGCTGATGAAGATCTTTTTCGATTTCTCACTTTATTAGTGATTCAAGTTATTACACTATGTCAAATTTTAGTATTCTAAGTGTCATTGAATTTTCACTATTAGTTAATTTAGCTCATAAGTTTCAACTCCTTCATTTTAGATGCTGAAGAAGGGAAAGTTTCAGTTTTTCGATTTCTCCTATTGTTAATGTCCCAAAATCTTCTAACATGCCAAATTTTAGCATTTTATACCCTTTAAATTTTTAATTGATAAGAATTTATATTATAAACTTCACTCCTTCATTTATGATGCTGAAGAAGGAAAAGTTTCGATTTTTCAATTTCGTCCTTTAGTAATGTGTCAAGCTTTACCAGTATGCTAAATTTCAGCATTCTAGGTTCATTGAATTTTTAGTTTATGTTAATTAAGTCTATAAATTTCACCCCTTCATTTTAGGTCCTGAAGAAGGAAAAGTTTCGTTTTTTCAATTTCGTCCTTTATTAATGTGTCAAGCTTTACCAGTATGCCAAATTTCAGCATTCTAGGTTCATTGAATTTTTAGTTTATGTTAATTAAGTCTTTAATTTTCACCCCTTCATTTCGGGCCTTGAAGAAGGAAAAGTTTCAAAATCAGGTTTCTAAGATGAGTGCTTTTCATTTTATCAAGGAAAAACAGTGATTTTTTGCAAAAATTGCAGTTTCAACCTAATTTCCTACGGATTACCATTATCCAATTAAGATAAAACTTTGAATTGTAGCAAATTTAATCTAGTATAAAAATGTAAAGAATGGTATTTGCCGAAAACATGCTCTATCATGGCCGAAATGTGAAAAAATTAATAAAAGTACGAGTTTTTGGGCTAAAGTCCGAATATTTTGAGGTTTTTCGGCCAGCAAAAGTTGTCCCCCACACTTTCGAGGTCGCAAACTTAGATTTGGCATACCTATACCATACCAAACAATCATAGAAAAAATATTTTCTCGGTATTAGAAACCCCCCTATATACTGGGCTATTGCGGGGTTTTCTATCAAAATGTATAAATCGACCTGAAATTTTTAAATCGCTATAACTTCTGACGATTTGAATTTAAAATCGTAAATGTATAGATCATTTTGAAGGAAATTAAATGCTCTACAACTGAGGACTTTTACTGTAAAACGAAAGGCTGAGGTGATAGAGACAAAAGTTTGACGAAAAATATAGGAAATTTTATTTTTTTCATACATAAACGATATTCACGGGCATATATCTCAAAAACCATATGCAATAGAGAAAAATTAAATAGAATCAATCTTGTAGTAAATTCTATACCCTTTTATTTTGCTAAGAATAAATTTTTCCCTACGATCCACCGTTTTAGAGATATAAGAAAAAACAAAAACCGGGACATTTCCATCCCTCCTCCGCCCCTAAGCCCGGTAGCTAGGACTAGGTTACCTTCTGTATTTCCTGAAGATGGGTTGATAGCCCGAAATATATATATTGAAAAAGAAAAAAAAAAAAAAATTGTTAAATCTTTTAATTTTTTAATTTTAATGTGAAATAAGTGACCCAGTATCCCTAACTCATAGTAAATCCATATTAAATAAAATATCTATTTACTCTTATCTTTACTAGGGACTTTTAGTATTTTTACCTCCTAACTAGCCCAAACACATTCCATAATAAAAAAATTCTCTCCTCTTCAATGATTTCTATACCCCCTTTTTCAGAGTTCATTGACTGGACTATCAATTTAAATGAAATTATATAAAAATAAAAAAGTTTCATTATTCTGTTAAATTCCGCAAACTTTTCTCTATAAAAATAATTTTTGTTTTGCCGAGAATAGCAGAGTTGTTGATTCACAAAGAGAAACAAAGAGGTTGTCCTCTGCTTGATGCAAATAAACATACACACCTATATATCGAGATGATATATCTGTATATATATATATATATAATTTATTTGTTTGAGACTATAGTTTCAGAAGACTTGGTCTTCATTATCAGTCTTTTTTAATTATAAATGTTGTTTTTCATGGAGTCAATATCCATACTATAAAAAAGACTGATGATGAAGACCAAGTCTTCGAAACTATAGTCTCAAACAAATAAATAATATATATTATAAAGATATATCATCTCGATATATATGTGTGTATGTTTATTTGCATCAAGCAGAGGACAACCTTTTGTTTCTCTTTGTGAAAAATAATTAAGACTAAAAAGTAAAAAAATAAATTTTATTTAAAAAAAACTAAAAAACACGCTTCTAAAAAGTACAAAATTATATATATAATGGCCCGGATTAATTTGCAGCAACGCTAACGTAATGCTGCCGACAGAGGGCGCTGATGCCGTCGGTATATTTGCAGAAAATTTGAAATATAATTTTAATTTGAACTCGAATTTTGAAATGAAAGACTCCAATTGATTTTAAATTAAGAAACATTAAATATATTGATAATTATTTCTCCCCCCCCTTCACCACTCAAAAATTAAATATTCAATTCGCTTTTCTTTGCGCACAGAAAAGAAATTAATCACATCTTATTTGATTTATATATTTGATATATTATTTGTTTATTTTTTAATAATTTGACTCTTTTTTATAATTTTTTATAAATCTAAATTTTGATATTCTTATTTTTTGATTTTTACAAAATTGAACGACACGCATGGCCGAATTTCTCATTGCAATACTGAATGGAGCAGCCTGTCATACAAACAACACCTGATCTCTTTTAAATATTTGGAGCCTTATATAAATTATCGATCCCAAATTTAAAAAAAATGATATAATCTAATTCTCCTCATCACACGATTCCATTTATTTAAATAAATGTATTTCCACACAAAAAATATCACAATGCTGTAGATTATAGAAGAAAAAAAATACTTCCAGATTCATATTTAGAGTCTCATTTCTGTACCTGTATCAGGACGAAAATGAGGCGAGACTTTTAAGAGACTATGTATTTTATGGAGTTTACAGGTATACATTTGGAGTGTGGTTTTTTAAGAGGAATTAAAATTTTGGACTGACACGCTGCCCGCCAGGGCACCAGTCCGGAGGGCCGAGCTTCGAGGGCGTGCCGAAGGCACGCACGAAAAGCTCGTAATGTAATACTTAATCAAAAGGGGTGGGGCACTTTGTCAAAATTAATTAAAAGTACATTTTTCTGTGCCCCACACATTTTGATTAAGTATTACATTATTTTGTATTTTTAGAAGAGTGTTTTTTAGGGTTTTTTTTAAATATAATTTATTACATTTCTCATTCTTTATTTTATTTTATCTAGAAATTTTTTTAATTTTCAATTTAATAAAAAAATATTTTTTCGCCCATTTTATACTTTTGTAACTGCAGCTGTGAAGCTCGACTTTAGAAATACAAATATTTTGACACCAGAATAAACTTTCTACGATTTTTCGTTTTTGATTTATTTATCAAGGGTATTGGAATAAATTTTCTTAAAAAAAAAATAATATTAATAGGGCAACTCTCCCCCCCCCCCCAAATAAAAACATTGATAATTTATCCCTACTATTTTGGTCCATCTCCCCGTGTGTAGATTATATTTTGTTTCGTTAATAAAATATGAATAGAAATTCCAAATGATCAAATTATTTATCGAAATTCAAGGAATTTGATAAAAGGCTGGGCTGGGCTGGCTTTCACTGAAGGCTCAGTTAAAGCCAGCCAGGCAAAGCGTTGAGAGCAAAGGGCTTATGGTCAGCCAGCCAGCCAGCCAGCCAAAGGTAGGAACTACGTCATAATAGGTGTACTTTCTAGTCTCCTAACAAATACTTTCTCTCTAGTCCTAACTCCTAATTGATTGTTTATTTAATTGATTGCATATTATAATTAATATTATACTATACAGGGTGGCCAAAACATCATCCCCTATAAAACTATGAATATACATGGTGGTCCAAACATCATCTCTTATAAAAACATGAATATACAGGGTGGTCCAAAGTTCATCCCTTATAAAAATTTGAATATACAGGGTGGTCCAAATTCCATCACTTATAAAAATATGAATATACAGGTTGGTCCAAAGTTCATCCCTTAAAAAAATATGAATATACAGGGTGGTCCAAAGTTCATCCCTTAAAAAATATGAATATACAGGGTGGTCCAAAGTTCATCCCTTAAAAAATTTGAATATACAGGGTGGTCCATAGTTCATCCCTTATAAAAATTTGAATATACAGGGTGGTCCAAATTCCATCACTTATAAAAATATGAATATACAGGTTGGTCCAAAATCCACCCCCTATAAAAACATGAATATACAGGGTGGTCCAAAGTTCATCCCTTAAAAAATTTGAATATAAAGGGTGGTCCAAATTCCATCACTTATAAAAATATGAATATACAGGTTGGTCCAAAGTTCATCCCTTATAAAAATTTGAATATACAGGGTGGTCCAAAGTTCATCCCTTATAAAAATTTGAATATACAGGGTGGTCCAAATTCCATCACTTATAAAAATATGAATATACAGGTTGGTCCAAAGTTCATCCCTTATAAAAATATGAATATACAGGGTGGTCCAAAGTTCATCCCTTAAAAAATTTGAATATACAGGGTGGTCCAAATTCCATCACTTATAAAAATATGAATATACAGGGTGGTCCAAACATCATCGCTTATAAAAATATGAATATACAGGATGGTCCAAAGTTCATCCCTTATAAAAATTTGAATATACAGGTTGGTCCAAAGTTCATCCCTTATAAAAATATGAATATACAGGTTGGTCCAAAGTTCATCCCTTATAAAAATATGAATATACAGGGTGGTCCAAAGTTCATCCCTTATAAAAATATGAATATACAGGGTGGTCCAAAGTTCATCCCTTATAAAAATTTGAATATACAGGGTGGTCCAAATTCCATCACTTATAAAAATATGAATATACAGGTTGGTCCAAAGTTCATCCCTTATAAAAATATGAATATACAGGGTGGTCCAAAGTTCATCCCTTATAAAAATTTGAATATACAGGGTGGTCCAAATTCCATCCCTTATAAAAATTTGAATATACAGGGTGGTCCAAAATTCATCACTTATAAAAATATGAATATACAGGGTGGTCCAAACATCATCCCTTATAAAAATATGAATATACAGGTTGGTCCAAAGTTCATCCCTTATAAAAATATGAATATACAGGGTGGTCCAAACATCATCCCTTATAAAAATATGAATATACAGGCTGGTCCAAAATTGATCTCTTATAAAAATTTGAATATACAGGGTGGTCCAAATTCCATCACTTATAAAAATATTAATATACAGGGTGGTCCAAAGTTCATCCCTTATAAAAATTTGAATATACAGGGTGGTCCAAACTTCCATCACTTATAAAAATATGAATATACAGGTTGGTCCAAAGTTCATCCCTTATAAAAATTTGAATATACAGGGTGGTCCAAATTCCATCACTTATAAAAATATGAATATACAGGTTGGTCCAAAGTTCATCCCCTTATAAAAATATGAATATACAGGGTGGTCCAAAGTTCATCCCTTAAAAAATTTGAATATACAGGGTGGTCCAAATTCCATCACTTATAAAAATATGAATATACAGGGTGGTCCAAACATTCATCGCTTATAAAAATATGAATATACAGGATGGTCCAAAGTTCTCCCTTATAAAAATTTGAATATACAGGTTGGTCCAAAGTTCATCCCTTATAAAAATATGAATATACAGGTTGGTCCAAAGTTCATCCCTTATAAAAATATGAATATACAGGCTGGTCCAAAATTGATCTCTTATAAAAATTTGAATATACAGGGCGGTCCAAATTCCATCACTTATAAAAATATTAATATACAGGGTGGTCCAAAGTTCATCCCTTATAAAAATATGAATATACAGGGTGATCCAAATTCATCACTTATAAAAATATGAATATACAGGTTGGTCCAAAGTTCATCCCTTATAAAAATATGAATATACAGGTTGATCCAAAATTGATCTCTTATAAAAATTTGAATATACAGGGTGGTCCAAATTCAATCACTTATAAAAATATGAATATACAGGTTGGTCCAAAGTTCATCCCTTATAAAAATATGAATATACAGGTTGCTCCAAAATTGATCTCTTATAAAAATTTGAATATACAGGAAGGTCCAAATCCCATCACTTATAAAAATATGAATATACAGGTTGGTCCAAAGTTCATCTCTTATAAAAATTTGAATATACTAGGTGGTAAATATGAATATACAGGCTGGTCAAAATATCACCCTCTATAAAAATATGAATATACAATGTGGCCCACATTTCATCCCTTATAAAAATATGAATATACAGGGTGGTCCATAGTTCATCAATTTGAAACTCTGTAGACTTAATCCTTATAATACTAGCTATTTCTCAGAATTATTACAGATTTTTAGCTATTATAATTTTGGAGTCTATAACTTAGTAACACTAAGATATAGCAGTAATTTATCTAGCTGAAACCCCAAAATTATAATACCTAAAAATCTGTAATAATTTTGATAGATAGCTAGTATTATTATAAGGATAAAGTCATTTTTTTATTTATTACGAACCATATGAGCCTTTGTCCTCGTAAAAATTCGAAAATATCCAAAATAAGGATTTCCCTAATATTTAGCTATTCTCTAAACCCACAATTTTGGAATTCATGGATATTAAATATAAACTTTGAGTTTTTTCATAAAAATACAATTTCCATCAATTTATAACCCTCCGTTTCTATTAATTGTATAGTAAGCATAAAAATTAAAATGTTCAATTTATATCCTTTTGAAATATAATAATAATAATAATAAGTAAATTGAAAATTTTTACCATTCAATTCCAAGTGCTGGCAAATTTCGTATAATATGATTTCTAGTCGTTTATTATACCAAATGAGATCAGAAAGTGGTTACGTGTAGTGTATTAACCACAAATGTATTCGCTAGAGAGAGAGAGAGAAGTGGACAAAAAGGGCTTTCCTTTTGAAGGGAGGACGGACGTGTGTGTGTGTGGGTGGGTGGAGTGGCCGTTTGAAAAAGGGCAGCTAATTTTGTCAAATCAAAAAGTCTTTTGATTCGAGATCAAAGAGAGAGAGAAAAAAAAGGTTATTTAAAAGGAATGATTTGAAATAAAATTTAAATAAATATATTTAAGATGATGAATAAAAAATATTAACATAGGTATGAGTAAAAAAATTAATTAATTCTCGGTAGAGAATATTGCCCAATCAATATAGATAACTGGAAATTGCAGATACGCCAACTGGTGGTGAAAGCTTAAACTAGCACAGGAATTATTTAACAAATTAAAAAATCTTTTAAATTATTTTGGAGGTTTTTTTTATTTATCTCTATACATATTTCGGAGCTATGAACCCTTCATCAGGAGGTTTAACAGAAAACTGAATATAAAATTTTTTTACATTGTATTGATATTATTTTAGTACAGGGAGAGTGGGGGAGAGCCAATGGGCGTTGAAAGAATTGTGTGGTTGAATTTAAAGGTACGTGGAAGGGAGAAAATGGGTATTGAACAAATTGTCTGGTCATAGTCAGGTACATTTTAGATAAGATGTCTTTGTTCGAAATTTATTTGTAAAGAATTCTGGGACTGGGGGCTGGAACCATTATTTGGATCCTCTATATACCTACTGGCCTATATGAAATATATTCAATTACGGTTAGTTTGCCATAAGAAACGGCTTGTCGTTGCCGTTACTCATCTTACGGGCCTGTCCTGGAAGTGGGGGTATTCTGATCCCCCCATGGCTTCTCCTCTGATCCCAAGCCATTCCTCTGTAGTCGAAACATCATAAAAATTTGAAGAGCGTATCGAGTCTTGAAAAAGTTTTTAGTTTTTCTTCCAATTAATATTTAGAATGTTGCGCGTCAGTGGTTAAGGGTGCGAACATATTATTTGTTTTATAAGCCGTATCATAGTCCCGAAAGGATTATAATGGCCTACTATTGGTAATCGTGAACCTCGTAGATCGTGGATTCGCTATCTCTTAGGTAAGGGTTGAAATAGAACACATTTTCTTTTATATGGTTTTTATTTTGGTGTAGTGATACATTTTTAGATTCAACTCCTCATTGTCTACTCGCTAACTCCACTTGCTAAGTCGCTGACTGTTACTCGCTGCTCCACTAACTGCTTACTTTCTAACTCCCCCGAAAACTCACAGACTCTCGCAAAGACCTCTGGTTGGCTAATACCCTAATGAGTAAGGCGTGGTAATATATTTGAAACGCCCAGTTTAGAAATTCCTTCTAGAAATATTTCACGATTTCTTCCTGGCAATATTCAGAGAAACCCACAAATTCACTTGGCATCTGCTTGCTAAAAGCCATCCGACATTTATGTAAACAAGTCCTCCAAATTTATTGTTATTCAATTGCTTACCCAAAATATTCCACTATCCATTCGTCTATTGTCAATAAGCACGTTTTCATAATAATGAAAAGTCGGCCATCTGTCCCACCAAAATACGACCCTTAAACAATTAACTTATTATAAAAGAAAAATGCTTTCGCCAATTCACCGAATATATTGAAATTTCTAAACATTATGAATTTAAATTATCGAATGAGTTTATATCGCGAATCTGCGACCGCGACAAGAAAGACCTTATTCTAATTATTTATTTTCAGAAAAAACAATTGTTTTTATGATGTATCTATTTTTTTATTTTTTCCGGTAGATATATAATTGCATTTTCTGGACTCTTCAACATCAATAGGTAATCAAGAAGTTTACTCTCAATAATCCCCTTTTTGCAAAGAAAAAGGAGCTCTAACGAATCGAATCTCTTTATTCGTTGTATCTCTAAAGTGCCTGTGTTAAAAAAGCCTGGACCAGCAGGTGGTGTCGTGGAAGGCCTTTCTTCTCTGATTTATCCGAGTGAACCCTCGAAGGGTCGTCCAATAAATCATTGGTCAAGTGTAGAGTAGAGGGTGCTCTCATCATCTATGCAATCATTGATCCTTTTTTTCGTCCTCTGTGGACCTATCGGCTGGAAAAAGGCCAATTTCTCCAATATAAAAACGACATTTGATTCTGTTAAAAGATTTTTTATTTATTTTCACTTTGTCTTATCCAAAAATAGTAAAGTAAAAACAAAAAATGGTCAAATTCTTCTTAATTAATTGATTAATCTACTTGTGTGGGCACCACACCACTTTTACATTAGTTTCTTCTTTATTTGAATTTATATCATACCAATTTTCTTCTCAAGTCACACGGTTGTGCGGAGGATTCTCATAGATGATAAATAAAAACAAAAGCTTCTTTTTCAGCAATTTTTAATTCAAATGATGGTTTAAATCAGTGATTCCCAACCTGGGGGGCGATTTCGGCGATTTTTCATTTCATTTTCTTTATGTATTTTTGGTCCACCATATATGCGAGGAGTGACTGGATTTTTTTTTGTGATCAACGTTTCCATTGAGGAAGAGATGCCGAAAGCGCTCTCGAAATATTTGGATTAACCATTTGAATAATAAAATAAATTACTGGAAAGAAGCAATTCAATTGATTTATCCTTTAACAATAAAAAATTCTAATTTATATCAATTCTTGTCATAATTACGAATTATTCCATTTAAATACCCAACTATTAAATTTAACTATTCCACTATTTTATTCAAATAACAATATTTTCATAATTTATATGGGAGAGGTTTACACCAATCGACTTGATTGGGGAATAATGGAATTGAAATAATTATCGAAAAAGAGGTTTTTTTATCTAATTAGATTTTTCCTCTTATTAAAAACAAGGACTAAAGATGCATAAGGACACTCGATGGTGGAGAAGTGATCTCCGGAATCGAAGCAAAAATACAATGTATACATTAATTAATGTAAAATAATTGGTTTAATAAAATTTATTTCATAATTTATTTATTGGTGCTTGGTTCAAATAGCGGAATCTTAGCTATTAATATATTTAGAGTTGCTTCGAAAATATGAGAATACTTAAAAAATACGTATATCATTTATTCATATTGAACAGAGAGCGATTTCACCATAATTAACTTCACCATCTATTCATATCAAATATAATTTCTTAACTATAAATATATCGTTTTTTCACTGTAGTTGGAGAAGTTTATTTTATGTCCACTTTTAATGTTGTTGAGATCTATCTCGCGAGGGGGTGGGATGAAAAAGGGGTCGAGAGGGGGGCTATGTAATCTTATGTTCAAAGGGGAAGAAAAATGTAGAACATATATATATAAGGAGAATTTGCAGCTCCTGGCTCTCTCTCTGTGATAATAATAGTAAAAATCTCTCTCTGGTGGCTCTGAAGAGAATAATCGTAATTATAATGTCTCATTGCCTCTTGCCTAGAGAAGACTCTTAATAGAATAATAGTGTGTATGCATGTATATCTCAGAGAAGACTCTCTTTTGTGTGTGCTGTCTAAGCGAAGACTAGCTGCTTTCCTTTGTCTCTCTCTGAACTCTCTACTCTGTACTGGGCGGTCGTTCCCCTGCTATTAGGCTCTTAATTGCTGTCACTGCTGGTCAATCATGCCCACTCTATCCGGAACTCATCAGGATCCCTTCTTTTACTAATTAATAATTTATATATATATATTAACATATACAAAATTCTAAATAAAAATATAGATATTTAATTGTTTGATTTCGAATAATTCCTTGTTTTACCGCAAGACCATTGCAATCTCTTTCCATTATTTAATCTATTCATTACTATTTATTCTATTTTCTAGATTATACATACCATATATTACACTTATAAATTAAATTTCTCATTTTTTTATGACATATTTTGAGTTCCTCTTTTTTCCGGCCTGTCGTCGTGTCGTCCCTGTCATAAATCAAGCTTGTTATATATGGTACGGCCGCCCGCCACAAGTACTATTGTACTCATCGTTAGCCTTTGCCCTTAGAAGGGCTGCCTGTCAACGAGATTGTTATGTATTATTTAAACTCTCACCTAAATAGAACTATAATACCGAAATAGAAATAAATCCTGGTGCTAATCGTTACATATGCGTCAGACTTAAAACAAATAAATAAATATTAAACAAAATAAATGAATGTTTGTGGTGAAGAGAAAGAAAAAAAGGTGTGAGAAAGAATAATTTTTCATTTTTATTTCACGTTTAACAATCGATAAACGAGGATAAAAGCAAATATTGGGCAATCATATTCGGATTTTGTACGTTTTTGGTTTAATACATTCGAAAAAAATTATTGAAATTATTTCGTCACTATTTCTAGAGCAGTCGAATAAATAATAATCTAACATTAATCTATAGCCAGAGCCGGCTGAAGGCATAGGTGAGCTAGCCGACCGCCTCTAGGGCGCCAGATTTTTAGGGGCACCAAATTTTAGATTATTTTTACCAATTCATTTATATTTTTTGACAAAAGACCTCTTTTTTACTGTGTATTAATTGATAGTTTTTAAGGAATTTTGTGTTGGTACTTAGTGAAATATTTTTTAAAATTATTGGATAAAAAATACTTGGTAGGTTTCACATTAAGATATAAAAAATAAAACGAATTTATTTTTGGAGAATCTTTAATCTCGATATATATATTTCGGGTGACTAACCCATCTTCATGAGAAACAGAAAGTAACTGAACTGGATAAGTCGAATTTGAATACAAGTCAATGGTAAAATTTATTTTTAAGATAACAAAATTGTAAATATTTAAAATTAGTGGAGGGAGAAAGGTAGGAAGTCTATTTTGTTTAATTTTGAATGGCCTTCTGAGAAATGAGGATCTACACTCAGGTAGATGCAGGGGGTGGGGGAAGGAAGAATTAATGAAAACAAATTTGCAAATATTTAAAGAATGTAATCAATGATTGTACTTTTCTTAAATTCTAATTGATTATTTAGTATATTCGTTTTATTTGAGAGGGCTAATTTTATTTCCGTTGACTCTAAAAAATCTAAACTAAACTGGTTAGTCACCTGAAATATATATATATATCGAGATTAAAGATTCTCCAAAAATAAATTCGTTTTATTTTTTATATCTTACTGTGAAACCTACCAAGTATTTTTTATCCAATAGTATTAATTGATGTTTAGTCGATTCAAATTGTGTTTTAATCAGGAAAGTTTCTACAAATTTCATTATTTAGTTTTTTAATATGGGACCACCCCTAATAAATGTGGCCTTCTCATTTCTTAGCTTTCCCCTTCCAACACCTTCATTCCGTCGTGGCTATATGCTAATACCCGGGCAAAGGTTAATCCTAAGTCTGGCGAGGGCACGAACATCGCCCTGTCCAAATCATTGTTAGGTCCCCACCAACTAGGCGGGCAGCGCGGACACGCACCTCGCACCACCCTCTAACATATCTAAATAAGGCGCCACTAAGCCGGATATATCGAAGGCTAAATCAACAAGTTTAAATTATTTATGTACATTTAAGTATTTAGTTAAAATGTTATTCAATTATAGTTTATTTATATATTTGTTTCTGTACTACATTTTATTAATAATTTTAAATAAACGTTTATTCACAAAAAACATTTTTTTTATTGTAATCGTGGATGAAAAAAGTGTTTTTTTCGAAATTTCTCAAAAACTGCTGAAACTATTTTGATTGAAAAAATTGAGCGAAACTATAAAATTTCGGTCTACAAAAAAGCTCAAATAAGTGAACATCGAAAAAATTATATTTTTCGAGATAATAATTGTTTTGTCAAAATGTGCGTTACCAAATTTTTATGGACGAACTAGTGATAATATCGAAACCAAATTTCACACGAAGTTTTGGTCCATTGAGATTAAGAGCTGATTAGATTTTGGTGCATATCGACCCAAAATTAAGAGGGGTGGAGGGGGGGGGGTTAAAAATTAAAAATCTAGGCCGTTTGAGCAAACTCAACCAAATTTTGTATACATAATCAGTGGGACCTCAGAAGTATAAGAATTTAAAAACTACACCCCCCCCCCTTACATGAAATAATTCTAGAGGCCATGTTGTATGGTAAAGTCAAGAGGATGGGCACATCAGACCACGTCGACTTATTTTTTATTGAAATAAAAAATATAGGACGGCGGGAAGGGGGGGGGGCACCATATTATCCTTTCCCACCGGGCGCCATAATATCACGCTACGGCTCTGGATACTATAAACGACTCTCGAAAAAATATTCCTTTAATTTTGTACCTATTCAATATTTTTATTTTTTATTTAATTATTTATTGTCATCGGGAACAAAGCCCATTTAGACAGCAGATCAGTAAAGTGTTAGTAGTCTTAGTGAGGGATCCGAATTTTAGCCGGAATAAATTTTATATGCTAGCCAGGGTCGAACTCAGGCCACCCGCTTGAACGATCAACGATGCTGAAGCGGAGCCAGCGCCTTAGCCAGCTCGGCCAACCCGACTTCTCTAATTAATAAATAATTCATAAATAATTATTTCCTGGCTCGTTTAATATTCAGACTCATCAGAATTAATAATTAATTTTAAATGAAAATATTAAAAAAAAACGTTAATTTTTAATAAAATTCAAAATAAAAGCACTCAAAAAAGCTATCATGTTTTTGATTAGCTTAATTTACCGCCGGTTTTGTTTGACAGAGCCCTTAACATAACAAAATGCTCTCTGGGGTGATAAAATATTTAAACAAAGATATTTATTATTGAATGTGAAATTCGAAAATTTCCATTCTGAAAACGACATTCAGCATTTCAAAATGAAATATCCTTTCTCTCTCTCTCGGGCTATATCAGATATTAGTTCACCGCTCGACACTTCATTCATCATTAAATACGAGTATATATTCCTGTCTACAATATATATTACTACATTTACAAAATAACGTCACTAGATGGCATATAATCAATCACTAAATAAATCTCATATTAAAAGAAAATGTTTCAAGAACACCCTTTAGCCCAATATATAAATAGAGGATCCACAAAGTGGTTCAGAGGTTACATTAATTCCGGGGAAAGATTTTATTTTCTAGGATCGTTTGTTATGGTGTGAGTATGCCAAATCTAAGTTTGCGATCTCGAAAGTGTAGGGGACAACTTTTCATGGCCGAAAAACCTCACTTTTTTCAGTTTTTTGCTTATAACTGAAAAAGGGTCCATATTTTGTAAATAACCGCCCTTTAGTAAATTGAAGGAAACAAAATTTCACTTCGATTAAAAAAAATAAATACAAAATTGGTCTAGTAGTTCAAATTAATAGAGTAAAGGGTGTGTAGTTTCACAGTGAATGAAATAAAAAAAGTTTTTTATTTCATTCACTGTGAAACTACACACCCTTTACTCTATTAATTAACATCATGTTTCTCCTAAAACCTACACCACTTTCCATAAGTAAAACTAGTAGTTCAAGTTTTAATGGGGATCCAAAAATAGCCTCCCCTGGATCATTTTGAATACCTATCCCAAAAACTCGCACTTTTTTCGATTATTTCCCATTTTGACCATGAAGGGGCAGGTTTTTGACAAAGAGCACTCTATATATTTTTAAACTCGATTAAATTTACTATAATGAAAACAAAGTTTCATCTTAAATGGATAATGGTAACCCAATTGCAGTTTTTCCTTCATAAAATGAAAACCACTCATCCTAGAAACTTCTGTCTCATTCTCCAGGAAATTTTGTTAACTTGAACGTTCACTTGGACCGCTTTTTTGATAAAACTCTTAGATTTATAGATATTCTACATTTTTCGGACAGGATATGATTTGAATCGTCAAAAACATATGGAAAATGCTGCATATCTATAAATAAGGTCAGGTGGGGTAACTGGGGGCGGGGGCGACGTGGGCCAGGGGTCCTGTAACCCCAGAGCTTTTTAATTTTACCGCATTTTTTTAGCGCAATTCACTTTTTCATATTGGTGGGAAATTTTCAGTGTTCCTAAATTAGAGAAATTTCTTTAAGTTTATTTTATACTTAAGTACTTAGTTAGTAGTAAAGGTAGCGTGTTGGGTCCTCCTCTTTACCTCATTTACACTAGTGATTTACCTACCTCTCCCAATGCTACTATAGCTACTTGCTGCAGATAAAGATCCACAATTGGCGACTAAAGAACTTCAAGAAAATCTAAATAGAATACAAGATTGGCTTTTAAAATGGCGGATCAAAGTCAATGAATCAAAATCAACGCATGTTACATTCACTAACAACAGAGGTTCCTGCCCTACAATTACAATAAACAATAAAGAAATTCCGCAGGCTAAAGATGCAAAATCTGGGAATCCATCTTGATCAAAAGTTAACATGGAGGAAACAAATAACAATTAAAAGGAAACAATTAGGAATTCGGTTACGTAAGCTCTATTGGTTAATTGGACGCAAATCGAGTTTAACTCTGGAAAATAAATTGCTACTATATAAAGCAATACTTAGGCCTGTCTGGACATATGGTAGAGCACATTCTTTTCGAATGCCCGCTCTACACGAACTTCAGATACCAGGAGCTGATTGAAGGTGACCTAACAAGTGACCTCCAATCACTAATCAAAACCGAAGAGCTATTCTTCAAGCTCAGAAAATTCGCAGGGCAAGCTTTCGTTCACCGGAATGAAAGAATTCGACTCGGCGCATGGACCCTGGAAGAACTTGAGAACGCGGGTATAGATTGGAGACAGACAGCGCTAAATACAGTGCCTCTGGCTCCGCCCTCTCTGCTCCCTCTTTTCTCTCAACCCCTAGACAATACGAGCGGTCTGACTTAATCAGACCGACGAGGGACCCTGGGAATAATGCTTCATTCCTTTGTCCCTCAAAGCATGTTAGAAACTTAAGAAGTAGTAAATAGGTCCAGCAGTAATGCTAGACATGTAGAAAAATTCTAGCTAATAGGGCTAGAGCACACACAGTAGAGTAGTTAGTGACTAAACGATTATTGACTTAATCAATATGACCGTTAGTCAAAAACAATTGTTACATATAAGTAAAGACACACGGAAGGATTAAGAGAGCCACCTCCTCGCGGTGACACATGGTAACGCACCCTTCAGGTGCGGCTAAGTAGCTCTCACACCGCGGTTTTTCAAAAAACATGATGATGATGGTTCTTCAATTTGAAGAAACATCACCATCAAATTACCTGTCGCAAACAGGTTAGAATCAGTAACATGGTTAGGTAATGAGCTCCTGCTCGCAGACCACCATAATCATGCATGTAGTATAGTGTGTGTGTGTGTGTCTGGACATATGGGATACAGTTGTGGAGCTCGGCTGCTAATTCTAACATCGAAATACTTGAGCGTTTTCAAGCTAAAGTCCTCCGTCTGATAGTGGATGCCCCCTGGTTCGTCCCAAACTCTGTCATCGCTCGTGATCTGAATATTACCACGGTAAAGGAGGAAATTAAAAAACATTATAAGAATTATGTTGATAGGCTGGAGAACCACCCAAGTGATATGGTTAAAGGATTTTTAATCCCACCCTGTGAAAGAAGACTTAAAAAGTGTTTACCCAGTGATATACCTACAAGGTTTTAGTGACTTAATCAAAGTTTATTTCATAATTGCTAAATGTAATTATTAGAGATATGTTACAACTATTGGGTTGTTTCTTACATGTTTTTAGACTTCAATAAATCGTTTACTTAATTAAATGTTAAGTGACAAATTGTAAATTTAAGTGGAAATAAAAAAAGTACTTAGTTAAGTTAATTACTTATTTACATATTTACCTAGTTATGTGCTTACTTCTTACCTAGTAGTTGCCTTACCCAGTTCCTTGAAAATATTGAGACTTAATTAAGGCTTTCTTAAGCATAAGGAACTTATTTAACTTTATTTCAATGGGTAAAATGAAATTATTTTGTTTAGTTGTTTGATTTATGATTCTTTTTTTTTTTTGAATTTTCTGTAATAAAAATCGATTTTAAAAATTATACTTGGCGTTTAAACTTATCTACCTTAAAAAATTCAATAGAATAAAAAAAAATAGAGGTCTTGGTGCAACTGGGCCAACCTAGTCAGGGCCCAATTACCCCGAATCGCTTACATCTTTGATTATTTTTAATCCATATACAAATGAGACTAATTCTACCTACGGCCAGGGCCTTGAGGGATAGGGGAACATGTCCAACTGCTCAAAAGATGTTGAAAATTAAAAATACAGCAAACAGCCTGGGCTGGTCCAATTACCCCACAACGCGTTTAACTGGGCCAACCGCAAAACTTTACATTCAACTTAAGATAATTCCAAAATTTTGAATAATCAAAAGTTGAAAGTATCATGATTATTTGAAGAAAATTTCATCTTTCAATTAATATAGTCACGAGATCTATAAATTGTGAGGAAGCTTAGTTATAGCCAAAAATATGGAGTACTATCCTTGGGAAAACAAAAGAAGCTGGCCCAGTTACCCCACCTGACCTTATAAAAGTTTTATAAAAAAGTTGTTCAAATAAACGTTCAAGTGTACAAAATTTCCTAGAGAATGAGATAAAAATCAAGTTTCTAGAATGAGTGGTTTTCATTTTATGAAAGAAAAACTGCGATTTTTCCAGGTGTTATTTCGAAGATAAAATTCACTCAAAATCCAATCTAATCAAAGAATTAATTGACAGCTTGAAGCTCTTTAAACTGAGGGACGAAAATTGTCTAGAAGGAATTCCATGAAGTGTCGAGAGCAAAATCTGCCATTTATTAAAATACCTACTTTGATCAAGCTCACACTTTGACCCCGAGTGTTATCCCTGTCAAGGGTGGGGGTTAATGTGCCCTTGAAGTCACTTTTCGTAATTAATGGGCCTGATGTGGAATCGAGCCTGAGGCTGAACGCTTAGTAATTTATCCATCGGCTATTGATGGCTTTTAGGGTTCGAATTAAATTGTAAGTGGATAAAGTAGATTAAACCTACGCTAATATGATTGTGTAGAATGACATTTTTGATAATTTCCGAAACTCTCCTGCCAAAAGATTCTAATTTGTTATTTAATAGAAATGTAGATGCTGAAGCTTTTATTTTTGTGATATCTTATTATATTAAACGAGCCAAGTTTGGGTGGAATTCACGGGTTAGGAGGGTTTTGTGTTGGACATTCGATCTGTCACGGTCTCATCTTCGGCTAAGTTGTTTTTGATGGGTTTTTTTGTTAATTGAAACAATTATTCACAGGTGGTTGTCTCGATAAAAATGTTTATTTACATTTTTATTCAATTTCCTTTTAATAAATAATTGGTTTTTTAATTTTATATCCCACAATAAGATTATTACAATTATTATTATATATTAAAAATTGGGCAATTTAATTGATTGGAATGACGGGAATTAATATGGAATTTGAATAATTATCGGAAAAGAGGTTTTTTTTATTTAATTAGTTTTTTCCTCTTATTAAAAACAAGGACTACAAAGATGATCAAGGACAGTCGATGGTGGAGAAGTAATCTCCGGAGTCGAAGCTCAAATACAATGTATACATTAATTAATGTAAAATAATTGGTTTAATAAATTTATTTAATTGATTAAAAATCGAGTTTTAAATCCCACAAATATTAATTTGACAATTTAATTGATGAACTCTAAAATTGTTATTTAATTAAAAAAATAATTATACCGTATTTATTTTTACACCTATATACACATAATCTGTGGACCACTGAAGGCTAGAAATGCAAAAGCTGTGTGAGTGGGTGGGGGTGGGGGTAGATGTGGTAGTGCAGGAGGTTGGTTACAGTAGTGGGTGGGGGCGTAGGGGTGGGGTGGTAGGGTGTAGGAGGTGGGGTGAAGTGGTGGGATCCGGGGGCGAGGGGGGTTTCGGGGATTAATAAATAGCTATTAACTGAAGCAAAAAGTTACCGAGCATCGCTCGGTGGCCAGGTACTATTTTATTAAGAGTTGAAAATCACAGATAATTAATTATAATCTATATCTATCTATCTACTCCTATTAAACGAACAAAAAATGTTTGTTTATATATTTGTATTTTAGTTCTATTTTGAAAACGGCTCTACCGATTTTGATGAAACCAACTCTAGTAACTAGTTTTGAGGATGAGAAAATGATCTGGCTAGTTCTGGACCTCGACAAATTTCATCTTAATTGATCTTTTCTTAATTAAAGTAATTATTGATAGATGAAAACCCGCCAAAAATGAGATTTTTTACCATTTTTGATAATGGTTCGGTCACGAAATTTTGTTAACAAACCACAGATTCGGATTCAGCACACCAAAAAACATAATGGGTGAAAGAAATTACTACTATCCCACTAAATATTTTGCTTTGTGGATTGCCTCACCCCCCAACCCCCCTCCCCACACACCAAAATTTTCTGGCTACGCCTGTGATCATCCTCAAGCATGAGTGCCCACAAAACAGAACAACCCCCCCCCCTTTTTTACGAGAATTACTCAAATTTTTGCTGACTAAAAAAATTATTATAACATTATACACTCGAAAAATTATTTTCTCATATTTTATTTTATTTTAAATTTATTTAATTATTTATTTTTATTAAACACCTTTTATTATTTTTCCGCTATTCTGGTGTATAGGATTGTCGGCATCCCCTAAAATGTTGCACCCTTTGCCTCCCCCTTAACACGACCCTGTTTCTTGCATTCACATATAATTTTATACACCATACTTCGTTTTTTTTTTATTTTGTCTTTAAAATTTGATGTTAAAAATTTCATTTTTTGCTGAGGCTAGTATGTCACTAAGGGCCAATTTCATAAAACTAAACTGACCCTATGCTAGGGAAGACCCTGGGGTTAGCTCTCGAAATATGTTTCATAAAAAAAAAAACATAGAGTGATCGCAGACTTAACCCCTCTATCATTAACTCCCCGAACTTGATGGGTTAACCTTTATCCTGGGGATAACCCTGTTGTGTTTACATTAGAAAAACACTTTATAGGTTAGAGTTTCAAATCAAAAGAATTCAAAACAAATCGTTATATTATTTATTTTTATAATATTATTATTATTATTATTTTTATATAATATTAAATATAGTCATATATACCTATATAAATGTATATAGAATTTTAATTTATGTTAACACGGAATTAGAATAAAACAAAAGAATTCATTATATAGGTATATTTTTTAAAAGTAAATATCTAATAAATTAAATTAAAAAAATTTCAAACTAAAATCGAAGAAAGCAGATATTTCTAATAAAATAGTTAAATTTTTATATTTATTTCGTAGAATAAAATTAGATCGGAAACCATTGGAGTTAATTAAATTCTGATGCCAAATCATCCCATATTTTTTTATTCTTTAAATTAGCATCGGAATCTGAACGCTTAGATTCCAACACACATTTTTATATTTATTAACGAGAAAAACAAGACGTTTCTCCTCTTCTATTGTGAAATTGGGAGTTCTTTTACTCTTAATTGAAGATTGGTCCATATTCTATGTAAAATTTAATATTTACTTATTCAATACATTTCAAATTTTTAAAATTATATGATTTGTCTCAGTTTTGTTGTATCTATATATTTAGTTTTTTACCACTTTATTTTTTTTTATATGATTAAATAGAAAAAAAATTTGGATTGTTTTTAAATAATAAAAGATACAAGACATTCATTCATTTGAATGAATACAAAACAAAATAAACTGCAACGGATCGTTGCTAAACTTTATCCAAATTCATTTGAAATATTAATATTTTTAAAATTAAAAAAGTACTATTTTACTCTAGAGTAAAGTACTTTAAAATATGATTTTCCTAAAAATTTTATTTAACCTTTTTTGTGGTTCCCAAGGTACTTAATTAGGATATCAAATTTTATCAAAATTGGTTAAGTCATTTTCAAGATATTTAGAAAAAACTAAAAAAGTACTGAAATAAAGTACTAATGTTTGTTGACCGATATGTACCAAAAACTAATCAGCGCTTCATTTTCTTAAACTAATGGTAGGTTTTCAATTTCATTTCAATCGGGGCAAAGGTGTGGAAAAAATCGTGGACGAAAAAAACGATAACACACATCCATCCATCCATCCGCACGCACTTCCAAAAAAATGGCACTTTTTGGCCTCTCGACGAGATTCCAAGTAATTTTTGGCAAAACCGTCACGTGCTAAAATTCAATCTCATTGAATACTTCAATTTGTGACCTTAATTGAGTCTATGGGTTCCGTAGTCTTTACCTGAGGACCCTTTGAAGTCGCGCTTGCCGCGAGATCGATTCCAATACTTTCTCCCATGCTTCGCATTGGATAAAGTAAAAATCTAAACGTAATTGTTTTTTTTTTCTAAAAATAACTAAAATGTAGGGAATTTGGCTGTTGCCAACCTATTTTCCAACCCTTGACTCAGGGTGAGCTAACTCGAATCTATTTTGTTTTATGAAATTCATATTGTTTGAAACTCCAGGGTAACTCTCAACCTAGAGTTGAGTAAGCCGAGGATTAGTTTTTTTTATGAAACTGGCCCTAATAAGTTGTTATTTCTCGAAATATCACATATCAGTTGTGCCTTTGATATAACTGGTATGGTGATCTAATGTCCTTTTGTAGTTTGTTCTTCATGTTTTTATTATTTTTTGGAATTGATATTTTGAAAATTCATTAAATTTACCTAATGTCTATATTTAATTAATCTCTTTTCACCTTTGTGTAGATTTTCTTTTGAAAATATATATCTTTGGCTCGCTGATAAAGAGTCTTTATAACTCGTTATAAATAATTGAATAGGATGATGATATGATTAAGCATAAAGTTTGGTATTTCTATTGGTTTGTGTTTCTTTCATGTAAACATCAAATTTCAATATATTATCTCATACTAGGTAGGTACTAAAGGGCATTAATGCCTTTGTCTCTAACCTATGGAGCCAGAAGTTATTTGATTATAACTCCTACACTATTTACTCAAAGGAAAATTCCATTAGAAACAAAATTATACCTATAGCATGTAATTTTTGACATTTTGGTTTAAAAAATATTGTAAAAATAACCCCACTAATTGGCATAGATTGCCAGAATTTTTAACGAGACGCTCTCCGTCAGAGATTAGGTGACGCAGGGCCGAAGGTCCGGTCGTCAGTATATGGTGAGTCCCGTAGGATAGGCGGGCGGGCAGGGAGGGACTTCTCCTTCGCTCGAGCCACCACTTGGTCGAACTCGGGCGGTTCCACTGGCTTTCGGCTGGTCGCTGGAGGGGATCCTGGGCTATATAAGTCGTGATCCCAGTAGGGGTGGTTGGTCGGGATTTGGGACGAACAGAGTGCACATCTCTCCACGATTCCTTATATTGTCTATTATGAATTAAAATTAGTAAAAAAAAGGTTCAAATAAAAGTTGTTCCCCTTGATATTGAACAATTTTATTTGAACTTTTTTTCATATAATGCAGTGTTTAATAAACAATATTTAATAAAAGTTGAGAGGACTGAGATAAAATGACCTCCAGTATGTAGCTATAGCCTTAAGATAAAAATAGGTCAAAGGCAAAAGAAGTGTTATAATAAATAAATAAAAGAAAATTGCTAGTAGACACATCGGTAGAGCACGCCAGATATTCAATCACTTTCAACACACAAGTTGTATTTTAACGGAAAAAACAAACAAATATACAAAATATCGATATTTGTAATATACATCACACACATGCAACCATATGCAAAGATTTATCATAAATAAATTACCACCAAGGCGAGGGATAAATTATGCAATGCAAGAAATAAACAGATCAATTTCAGAAGTGATAAATATGTCCATTTTGATTAAAAATAAGTCATGACAATTCAATAGTAACTTAGATTCAAGTGCAATATACTTGAAGATTGAGGTGATACCTACACAACGGGGGTCTCTTACTGTTACGGTAGCCCGAAGTGTATCGAATAGTATCATCTCTTTCCCTACAAGTTCACCTGCGTCCACTCGCCTTGTGTGGTGTACCAATTTTATATGTGCATTTTTATTTAACCCTAACCGCCTACCTCTTGCTTGCCGGCCTTATCACCCACGCTATATATTATATGTGCTGCTCCTCGCTATATGTAAATTGGTGTCACTGGGGAATACTTCGAATTCGACGATTACAAATAAGATGAATAAAGTTTTAGTTTTTAAAATATTAACGTTGACCAGGTATTTTTTGATCATGATAGTAGGTATAGGAGTATTCATAAATTTAAATATAAAATTAGTTGGCTAACTATTCTATAATTTGAATTTATAGTTATCGTTGATATTTCCTAACGCACATGATAATAAACATCCACTCAAGATTCTAACTGATCATTTCATTAGACTTTGAAGGTTGATTAGCCACCATGCACTCCAGTCAGTCAGTCAAGTTCCATTCAATTAACGTTTCACACCAGGTGCAATCTATTTGATCCGTCAACCAGGGAAAGAATGCCATGAATAATGGATGGCAATCGAACTGCCTGCTAGTTATTATGATTAGGAGAATAATGAGAAGGGAATGAACGAACATTGGGGGGCCTGAAAGTTAATTCATGTGTTATTTATGCTTGAATAGTTAATGTTAGGGGAAAGGAATTTGTTTTCAATAGGCTATGTTTATTCTCTAGCTAAAGAATACGTCATGGCTTCAGACCCGAAAAAAGACATGGTTATATTAGAGACCAGATTTTTATGCAACAAAAACTGCCAAAATATGCAGTTAAAAATGCTGAAATATGTAAGTAATATGCAGAATAGGTTGAAATATGCAAATATATGCAGCAAAAGATGCCAAAATAAATTTTTTTTTTTACATTAGCAAGCTTTTCTTATTGATGTTACAAATAATAAACTAATAAAATAATGCAAATATGTGTGCGGCTATAATCTGATCACTACAATAATTTTTACACACTTCCACACATGAACACTTAATGGCCAAAATGAGGTATAGTTCCCGAAAATAAAATAAAGAAATAATTAAACAATTAACAAATGATCTCAGAAATAATTAAAATTTGATTGTAATTGTGAATAAGTGAATAAGCTGACGTGTTCTGATGTGGCCATCCACTTGACTCCACCATACAACCTGGCCCCTCACTTATATTTAATATTTAATAAAATTCATAAGAATTTTGCTGGCTTGGTGTGTACTGGATATATTAATTTTTTATTGTTAATGATAAATAAATTGAATTGCTTCTTTCCAGTAATTTATTTTGTTATTCAAATGGTTAATCCAAATATTTCGAGAGCGCTTTCGGCATCTCTTCCTCAGTGAAAACCAGTCCCCCACCAATGTGCCGACCCCATCAGTTTGTACAGTGTTGTGTGATCGAGCTTTTATCAATGTTCTTTACAAACTGATGGGATCGGCACATTGGTGGGGGAGTGGTTTCCACTGAGGAAGAGATGCCGAGAGCGCTCTCGAAATATTTGGATTAACCATTTGGATAAGAAAATAAATTACTGGAAAGAAGCAATTCAATTTATTTATCCTTAACAATAAAAAATTTAATAAAATTATTTATAATCATGTAAGAGGGGTTAGTTTTTGTATTTTTAGACTTCTGGGGTCCCACTGATTATGTATAAAAAATTTGGTTGAGTTTGCTCAAGCGGCCTAAATTTTTAATTTTTAACCCCCCTCCACCCCCCTTAATTTTGAGTCGATAGGAACCAAAATCTAATGAGCTCTTAATCTCAATGGAGCAAAACTACGTGTGAAATTTGGTTTCGATATTCACAGTAGTTTTTGAGCTAGCTCGTCCACAAAAATTTGGTAACGCACAGACTAACTAACAGACATATTGACAAAAAATTATTATCTCAAAAAATATAATTTTTTCGATGTTCACTTATTAGAGCTTTTTATAGAGCGAAATGCCTTGGTTTCGACCAATTTTTTTAATCAAAATAGTTTCAGCCGTTTTTGAGATATTTTGAAAAAAAGAAAGAAAAAAGCATTTTTTTCATGCACGATTATAATAATTGACCATACCCTGTATGGTAAAGTAAAAAAAATTAAGAGAGGGGTGGTGTATGGTATGGTCATGTGAATGGCCACATCAGTTTATTTGAAATATTTTTGATTTATTAAAGAAATTAAGCCGTGCTGTAATTACAAAATAAGTTTAAATTTGTTTGAAAATGGAATCGCTGTTATCAAAGGGAATTTGGTTAACCAGAGGAAGCAATCAATAACACGGAGAGCATCTTGGGCCAACTGAAGAGGGCAAATCTCAACGAGCCAGTTGGTTAATCACGTCTTGAACTACAATAGGGCCATCCATCGATCGATCCCTCCGACTGAATCAATAGGATAATGTTGGAATTCATTATCCAACTGTACAGTTAACTGCTGCATTAAATGGATTTCCACCCCCACTCCCCCCTGATATCTATACCTGCGCCATTTAATAATTTTACAATCCATTAACGGAGCAGAAATAAAACGTAGCTACCCCTTTGCTATTATTAATTAATTTTAATGAATAATTTATTTGAAAATTCCTCTAACCGATTTCACACCAAATCACTTTCAAACGCTAATCTGCCGTTAAATCAAGTCAAACGATTTTTCATTTAACAAATCATGACGACAATTCTAGATTTTAAATCATTCTTCTAAAACGTGTTAAAACAATTAATTTGTTGGAATTTCATCAGGCTGTACTAAATAGCGAAAGTTTTGTAATATATACGTTTATTATTATGTGCTAACTAACATACTAAAAGACATTTTGATAAAATTACAAAAATTATACAAAAATTTGTATCCGTAAACCTAACAATAAATTTCATTAGAGTTTTATACGCTGATTATTATCCAATTTCCCGATTTTTTACAACACGTCAGAGTTTTGTGATATTATCGATCAGAATGACGATAAAGGCAAATTTGAACTTATTTTTGAGTCGCATTAAATATTAAACAGCAATATTTGAAATCAAAATATTTTGTTGACGTAATAGAAAACAGCTTCGTCATTGATTTTCAAATTATCACTTGTTATTAGCTCAATTAGAACTCGAGTTATAACTAAAAAAATAAGACCTTATGTTTATATTTATCTACTCTTATTAAACGAGCAAAAATTGTTTGTATATATATATATTTGTATCTTGGTTCTATTTTGAAAACGGCTCTACGGATTATGATGAAACAAATTCTATTAACAAGTTTTGAGGATGAGAAAGCGATTTGGCTATGTATGGACCTCGACAAATTTCATCTTAATTGATCTTTTCTTAATTAAATTAATTATTGATAGATGAAAATCTCAATAAAAAAAGTTTGTTTACATTTTTTTCAATTATCTTTTATTTTTAATTGGTTTATTTAATTTTAAAACCCACTAATACTTTATACCGGATATTGTTAAATTATATTAAAATTAGTATTTTTTTTTTTTGTGAATTGGATGGATGAAGGTGGAGGCAAACCAATCGACTTGATTGGGGAATAATGGAATTGAAATAATTATCGGAAAAGAGGTTTTTTTATCTAATTAGATTTTTCCTCTTATTAAAAACAAGGACTAAAGATAAATAAGGACACTCGATGGTGGAGAAGTAATCTCCGGAATCGAAGCAAAAATACAATGTATACATTAATTAATGTGAAATAATTGGTTTAATAAAATTTAAAAAAAAAAAAAAAAAAAAAAAAAAATTTTTGTGAGGATTGGAATCGGTGGGTGAAACCAATCGACTTGATCGGGGAATAATGGAATTGAAATAATTATCGGAAAAGAGGTTTTTTTATCTAATTAGATTTTTCCTCTTATTAAGAACAAGGATAAAGATGAATAAGGACACTCGATAGTGGAGAAGTATTCTCGGAATCGAAGCAAAAAATACAATGTATACATTAATTATTGTAAAATAATTAATTTAATAAAATTTATAAAAAAAATAAAAAAAAATTTTTTGATTTTAATTAACTGGCGTTTAAATCATAACATTACAGGTGTGTTTACAAATAAAGTGGTTCAAGTGGAATTTTTTATATAACTTAGAAACAAATCTTATTTAATTTTATGTTTTTATTTCAGATCCTATACCCCCAGTGTTATTAATTTACTTTTTGACGCCTCATTTAAGATGTTAAATTTTAACGTCTGTTTTTAGAGAATAGAACTGATTATCGTTCAAAATGACGAAAAAGGCCATTTTGACCTATTTTCGAGTCCAGCAATATTTGAAATCAAAATATTTTATTGACCTAATAGAAAAAAGCTTCCATAATTAACTTGACCATCTATTCATATCAAATATAATTTCTTAACTATAAATATATATCGTTTTTTCAGTGTACACGTCAGAGTTTTGAGATATTATTGCTTCCATGTTATAAACTCTGGAGTATTCCATCAACTGGACTCGCCTAGCTCTTACGCAGCTTTGATTCTTCAGCGCTCAATTGATTGCCTAAATACAGGCGCACCAACATAATAAATCAAATTTAAATTCAGACTACATTTTGAGGATTTTAATTAATACAGCTATTTACTTATATTAGTATTGTTCTTATACGTGATAAAAAAATGAATTAGTTAAAAGCCAAAAATGTAAAAATCATAAAAATTAAAATTCTATTTCGGTCAAGTGCTACAATACACTCCTCGACAAAAATTTGTATACATAAATCTAACAATGGATTCCAGTAGAGTTTAATACGCTGATTATATAATGCAATTTCCCGATTTTTTACAACAGGTCAGAGTTTTGAGATATTATAACGAAAAAGGCCATTTTGAGTTATTTTTGAATTCTATTAAACATTAAACAGCAATATTTGAAATCAAAATATTTTGTTGACGTAATAGGAAACAGCTTCCTCTTTGATATTCAAATTACCACTTGTTTTTAGCTCAATTAGAAATCAAGTTATAACTAAATAAACTGCAACGGATCGTTGCTAAACTTTATCCAAATTCATTTGAAATATTAATATGTTTATTCCTTTATTATTAATCAGATTTCACTTGCAATTTGCAGTTCATGTTAACTTTAATTCAAAAATAATGATCGATTCTCATTTAACAGTCGAGGAATAACCATTCTATATTGGATTTTTGAAGTTTCGGTTTTTATTGATAACCACTGGTGAAGACATGGAGGATTCGACTTGAAATCAAAATTGCAATCGATTCTTATCTAATACTAGAGGAATAACCTTAGTGCATTCCATTTTTAATGTTTTGACCATTAATGCCAACCTCTACTGAAAACGTGGAAGAAAGGACTTAAAATCGAAAAGACTAAATTCTTTTATGATAAACAGCTCAAGCTTGAGTTGTTTACCAAAAAGAATTTAGTCTTTTTGATTTTAAGTCCTTTCTTCCACGTTTTCAGTAGAGGCCGCCATTAATGTCAAAACATTAAAAATGGAATGCACTAAGGTTATTCCTCTAGTATTAGATAAGAATCGATCGTTATTTTTGATTTTAAGCCGATTCCTCTATGGTTACCAATAAAAACCGAAACGTCAATAATCCCATATAGAATGGTTATTCCTCAAGTACTAGATGAGAATCAATCGCTATTTTTGATTTTATCTCGATTCCTCTATGTCTTCAGCAAAAGTAACGGATAAGAAAACAACGCAGTTGCTATGGTTAGTTATAAAATTTCCTCCCAAATTTCTAGCATTTCACAGAGAGAAGCCTATCCATTCTTACTTAAGCAAGGTTAAATGAGCTATATTAAGACGATCAAATGTATAAATTTTAAAGAATTTAAAATATAAAAATTAAAAAAAAGTACTATATTACTCTTGAGTAAAGTACTTTAAAATATAATTTTACTAAAAACTTTATTTAACCTTTTTTGTGGTCCCCAAGGTACTTAATTAGGATAATAAATTTCATTAAAATTGGTTAAGTCATTTTCAAAATATTTAGAAAAAAACTAAAAAAGTACTGAAATAAAGTACTAATGTTTGTGGGCCGATATGTACCAAAAACTAATCAGCGCTTCATTTTGTTAAACTAATGGTAGGTTTTCAATTTCATTTCAATCGGTGCAACGGTGTAGAAAAATCGTGGACGAAAAAACGATAACATCCATCCATCCATACATCCGCACGTACTAAATGAAAAAATGGCACTTTTTGGCCTCTCGATGTAATTTTTGGCAAAACCGTCACGTGCTAAAATTCAACCTAATTGAGTACTACAATTTGTGACTTTAATTGAGACCATGGGTTCCGTAGTCTTTACCTGAGGACACTTGGAAGTCGCGCTTGCCGCGAGACCGATTACAATACTTTCCCCATGCTTCGCATTGGATAAAGTAAAAACTAAGACCATATATTTTTATCTATGTTTATTATCCTTTATAATCAGGTAATTTTAGTTTTTTAGTTATAATTCGAGTTCTAATTGAACTAATAACAAATGATAATTTGAAAATCAAAGAGGAAGCTGTTTTCTATTAGGTCAACAAAATATTTTGATTTCAAATATTGGTGTTTAATATTTAATGGGACTCAAATATAGGTCAAAATGGCCTTTTTCGTCATTTTGACTGATAATATCTCAAAACGTGTTCTAAAAAAATCGGAAATTTGCATAAAATTAGCGTATAAAACTCTACTGGAGTCCATTGTTGGGTTTACTGGGAAAATTTTTGATCGAAAAGTGTTATTAATATCACGTAAAATATAATTTATAAATTCAGACTACATTTTGAGGATTTTAATTAATACAGTTATTTACTTATATTAGTATTGTTCTTATACGTGCAAAAAATATGAATTAGTTAAAAGCTCTAAATGAAAAAATCATTCAAATTCAAGTTCGATTTCGGACAAGAGCTACAATACACTTCTCGGCAAAAATTAAACAAAAAATTGTATACGTAAGCCTAACAATCGATTCCAGTAGAGTTTTATACGCTTATTATATTTCATGCAATTTCCTGATTTTTTAAAACAGGTCAGAGTTTTAAAATATTATAACGAAAAAGACCTATTTTCGAGTCCCATTAGACATCAAACAGCAATATTTGAAATCAAAATATTTTATTACCATAAAAGAAATCATCTTCCTCTTTGATTTTCAAATTATCACTTGTTTGTAGCTCAATTTGAACTCGAGTTATAACTAAAAGATTAAAAACGTTTTCATCTATGTTTATTATCCTTTATAATCAGGTAATTTTAGTTTTTGACGTGACAACGTCTTATAATTCGATGGAGCCGGCTGCGCGTACGAAAAAACATGACTCATGCGGCGTTACCTCGTTGTGAGGCGTTCCATTTAAGGCTTGAAGTGCAAGCGAGAGCGCGGAACGAGCGATAAAGATTGGGGCGGGCTTTTTAAAAGCTACAGTTACAAAAATTTTAATGATGTTTCCAAATTTTAAATTTTAAATTTAAGATTTATGAACAAACAATAATTTAATCACAGTTTATTCTTATAATAAATTATTCAAAATTATTACTTTTTTACAACAAATTACAATTAAATTTGCAAAAAATAATTAAGTAACTAATTGAACAACAACTTTTATTCAGTTTACTTGCTGAAAGAAATAATGTCAATACAAAATTTATTATTATAAAATAATAAAATCAAAAATTAAATTTTAACAGTCGAGTAGAAATTTAAACAATAAATTTTATTCAAGTATTTTGTAAATTTAAAATGATTTTCTGAACGAAGAATTTTATGAAAAAATCGGTTGTCTGTAATGTCGGTTTACTGACGATAGTTGAACGTGACAATGTCATAAGAAAATACCATTCCATCAGTATTTTCTTATGACGTTGTCACGTTCAACTATCGTCAGTAAACCGACTTTACAGACAACCGATTTTTATTTATATTTCGAGTTCTAATTGAGCTAAAAACAAGTGATGATTTGAAAATCAAAGAGGAAGCTGTTTTCTATTACGACATCAAAATATTTTGAAGGAGACAATAAAAGAGTGTGTCTTCTGCTGGAATTATAAATTTTATTTATTTATAACGAGACTATAGTTTCCAGGGTTTTACGCTCTTCATCAGTCTATTACAATGGATTCACAGGAATTAATTTATTATAAATTAATTCCTGTGAATACATTGTAATAGACTGATGAAGAGGCAAAGCCCTCGAAACTATAGTCTCGTTATAAATAAATAAAATTTATAATTCCAGCAGAAGACACACTCTTTTAATTGTCTCCTTCAATATATAAAAATTCTGCTACTCTCGGCCAAAACTTTGAATTTAAAATATTTTGATTTCAAATATTACTATTTAATATTTAATAGGACTCGAAAATATGTCAAAATTGCCTTTTTTGTCATTTTGACTGATAATATCTCAAAACTCTGACGTGTTCTAAAAAAATCGGAAATTTGCATGAAATTAGCGTATAAAACTCTACTGGAGTCCATTGTTGTGTTTACTGGGAAAATTTTTGGTCGAACAGTGTTATTAATATCACGTAAAATATAATTTTTTCGATGTTCAGTCATTAGAGATTTTTTCTAGAGCAAAACGTCATGATTTCGCTCAATTTTTTTAAATAAAACAGTTTCAGTCATAACCTGTATATATGGTTAAGTATAAAATAAAATAAAATAAAATAAAATACGAGATTTGGCATTCAACTTATCAAATATTTAAGTATTCTTTCGATTGAAGATTTTGTGTTTTTTTCAATAATATTGAAATTTTATTTGCTTATTCGGTTATTGAATTTTCTTCGGAGGTATATATCAATATTATTTAGGCCATGCGAGCACGAAAGTCAATTCACCCAGTTCAAAAACAAAAACATAGTCACTATTTTTTTCTACGTTAAAGATTTAAGAAGAAGGAAATAGAAGAAAATTCAATAAAAAAGCAATATATCAAACCAGCCGCGAAGCCCGCCCCAGCGGATATCTAGCTTGCTGGGGTTTAAAATAATAATTTAAATTGCCTAATTTTAATAAATTTTATATGAGAAATTTAAAAAAATGAGTTAGGTATTTACATCCCAAGAGAGACTGGTGTGGTGTCCTCGTAGTAAAATAAAATAAAAAATTTTTTTTGGAAAATTTTCTCTTTGTTACTCAGATAACCAATATAACAGATAGATACATGTTTCGGCCAGAA
>JALMQS010000205.1:53812-150329 GCA_024734495.1 Forficula auricularia
GGAAAATTATGAGCTATTTAATAAATTGCTAGATTAAGTCTTAAATTAATTAAAACTAGTTGATGTTGTTAGTGGGGAGAAGAATTATTTGTTATTAATTTAGATACTAGATTTTATAATAGATATATTTTAAATTATAAGATTATTATGTATAGAGATTATTATATAATTATTATAGAACAATTAATATTTAAGGACCGTGCAATAATAAGAAAATGATATTAATAAAAAGAAGTTTATTTAAAAATATATATATACGTATATATTTAAAATGGGAGTACGAGTGAAAAAAGTTAATGTAATATATAAGATTTAAAATAAGATATTGGTTGAGTTTATTATAGAATTATTATTGAACAATTAATGTTTAGAAACCGTGTAATAGTAGATTATATAATATTAATAAAATGAAGTTTATTTAAAAATATATATATTATGTATTTTAGAAGATGAAAAAATGAGAATACGAATTAGAATTTAATTTAAAAGTAAGATGAATTGGAATTGAATCAATTTAATATTGAATGTTCTGAAATAAAATATTTAAATCGGAATGTTCTAAAATAATATAATATTTGTATATGGGATGGAATTTTGGGTAAACGGTTGTTGTCAAAAGGGGCTTGCAAAAAGGTGAATGGCCTGTCAGGACATGTGTCTTGGGAACAATTGTCCTGGCTTTAGCGAAGAAAGGAGATATTTTTACAGAGCTAATATTAGAATAAGATATTTTTTGATATAAATTGATTTAAGGGAGAAAAAGTATGATATTATTTTATTTTTGAATTAAGAATGTCATGCAAATTTAAGATAGAAAGAAGGTAGGTAAGTGGTAATAATTCACGAATTCTCTGTTCGCAATATTTAAAATTTACTAAGTTACTAGTGTTTATAATGGATATATTGTAAATTATAAGTTAAGATAATATTTAAAATTTAAGATAAGATATTATTTGAATTTATTATAGGATTATTATAGAACAATTAACGTTTAGAAATCGTGCAATAATAAATAAATTATATTAATGAGATGAAGTTTATTTAAGAGTATATATACTATATATTTTAGAAATGAAAAAATGAGAATGCGAACTAGTTTTAAAATTAAAATTAAGAAGAATTGAAATTGAATTAATTTAATATGGAAGGTTCTGAGATAAAATTTTTAAATAGGAATGGAAATATTTAAGTGAAATATAGATTGTCAAAAGAATGAATTATGGTCGGCTTTTGGTTGATGGGAGGCTGGGAAAAAGGTTGAGCGGTCGAATATGACCTGCTATAAGCAAGAAAGGAATATTTCTAGAGAGCTAATTTTGGAAAAAGATATTTTTGATTTAAATTGATTGAAGTGAGAAAAATTATGATATTTTTTTATTATTGGATTAAGAAAAAAAATTTTATGAATATTTTCGTGCAAATTAAATATAAAAAGAAGGTAGGTAAGTGGTAAAAATTCACAGTTCGCAGAGGAGACAAGGAGATCACATGTGTTCACATGTGTACGGCACGGCGATCCGGGGCGATAATCGAAGAAAACTGTCAACAGGACCTTTGATTTTTGACTTGTTCGTCGTGAACGCGTTCTCGACCCTCTTTGAACAGTTTGTACCAATCAAAAACACTTGCTCGCGACATACAATTATCACCGAAGGCCTTTTTGCAACATTCTGAACGTTTCGGCGCCAGAAATTTGATTCCGCACACAAAATTTAATGGAACTTCTTTGTTGAATAATTTCACTCATTGTAAAAATCGCCGAATGCACTTTTTGTACTTCAGAAAGACAAGCGTATACTAAACACCAATGATTATTTTGATGTGACATTTGGCACAGATGTCACTGACAGTCATACCAACCTAGAAAAAAATATTTCGACGAATGGGTTTCCGCGCGAAATTTAAATTAAAAAGTCTTACTATTTATTGCCCACAGTAGTATATATGAATTTTATAATATGAACACGCACAAATACATGAACGACAATAGTTGTTTTTTCCTTGAATCCGCCGGAGCATCTTTAGGTGTGGCACGAGTTCGAAAATCCACTTTGTTCGAGAACTAAATAATTTACTATGGCCATTTATTAATTCACGACCAGTCCCCTTGTAGAACAAGATAGAACATGTCTACTATTGAAACTGCTAACTACTTGTAGCTACAAGGGCTGACCCCCACCTATTATAAACCACCCTACAGTTTCTTGCTGCCTTCAGTTAATCTTATTTATGATGCCTACCATGGAATCTATATTCCATTCAATACACGAACGAGTAATTTTTAGTTGAAATATATTTATACTTAGAACAATTATTTTGATTAAAATAAATAAATAACGAGCTCCAGAGTAAAGAAAAATAATTTTCGACCCAAAGGTTTGTGATTGATTGGGAGGCGTTTGAATATAAATGGTGGGCCATCTGTTGCGGAGTTTTTCAAATATCAATTAATTACACTTCACTCAATGAACATTGTTATTTTTTTTCAACAAATGAAATGTCAAGTGTATCCTGTTTTAAAGTATCGTTCCTTTTTGTTATAAGGGTTGTAAAGCCGCAAGGAAGCTGTTAATTTACTTTATAATGAAAGAAATATTTTGATAGGGGCTGCTGGTTTGATTATCTAATTAATTAATCTTATGCATATATGATATGCTGTAAAGAAAAAATGGAGGGAAGTCAAGGTAGTTCTCTTCAAAAGCGTATGAAATAAAAGATAAAACAATTTAACGTTTATATATAAAATTTATTCAGAAATTAATAAAGGGAAGGTTTTGATATTGTGGAGTATGGTGGATTGATTAAGAGTGTTTAGGAATGGTACAGGCCATTGGTAGCCTGGTTCCCGTTCCGCGATGCCTTGCGTATAATTGAATACGCCGTGTGTGGGCTGAGGGCGCTGCTCAAGATGGAGCGCAAAAATGCCCTTGGGTTGGTTTCTTGCCACTTGGTTGGGCAAGTGAATATATATGTTGTTGTCTGCCAAGCGAATTGGGCAAACAAAACATACGTTGGGGTAAGCGTGGCTTAATTAGGTTATTAATGAACCTTTCAGTGGTATTGCCGCAATTGGTTTTGGGCAATGGGTTTGCATTTGTTTTTTGTTAGTCACCAAGCGAGCGGGCACCAAAAATACATATACATTGCAAAACCTTCAGTGGAATTGCCGCAAGTGGTTTTGGGCTTCGTGAATCGAGCGGACGACAAAACATATACATTGAGGAACCTTCAGGATAAAAGAGAGAAAATAATTAAAGATATGAACACGTATAGGATATGAATTTTAGCTATCAGAACATTCTTACCTTCAGACTCATGCAAGCCTAGCGAATAGCACACATAGAGTAATTCTAAGAGAAGTTTACCCTTTGGTTGTTGAGAGTATAAGACCGAGTAGGACGCCTTAGCTAGTATTTCGAGAGCAAAAAAGTTGGTGGGGAGTGTAGTTGCAAATTCCGACTATAGGGGTCCGAGTGCGTTGATATAATGACTGATTTGACCAGGGTGAAAAATTGTGGCAATTTTGAACGCATATGTTTGCCATTTATGGTCATGGACTTTTTAACGACGCAACAACGCATTTTGGTACTCGGGACTTATTACGAAAATGGTCATTTTATAAAAAATTCATTTCATAACACTTTACAGCATAAATGGGTTAAATTTTAGAACACCCTTTACATATCTTAAACATTCAATTAATTTAAGACCTGAAACTGTGGATTATGGACAGGTGGCATTATTGGACGGATTTTCTTTGAAAATGATTGTTAAGAGGCCGGCGAAACTCTAAAGTTGGCTCCAAGATCGAATGATTTGACCCCGTTGTATTTTCTTTGGGGCTACTTGAAAGGTAAAGTGTATGTTAATGTTTTACGAACATCCACGAACAATTTAATACTTTAAACGCAATATTAAAGCTGAAATTGAGGCCATTGACCAGCTATTATTGCAGAAATTCTTGTTCAAATGATGGCCTGTAAAAGAAGCCGTGTTGGGCATTTGAACAATATTGTTTTTCATACATAAATGGCATAAATCAACCTTTTATTATCATAAATAAACTGCAACGGATCGTTGCTCAACTTTATCCAAATTCATTTGAAATATTAATATGTTCTTGAGTAAAGTACTTTAAAATATAATTTTACTAAAAACTTTATTTAACCTTTTTTGTGGTCCCCAAGGTACTTAATTAGGATATTAAGTTTCATCAAAATTGGTTAAGTCATTTTCAAGATATTTAGAAAATACTAAAAAAGTACTGAAATAAAGTACTAATGTTTGTGGGCCGATATGTACCAAAAACTAATCAGCGCTTCATTTTGTTAAACTAATGGTAGGATTTCAATTTCATTTCAATCAGCGGAAAGGTGTGGAAAAAATCGTGGACGAAAAAAACGATAACACACACACACACACCATCCATCCATCCATCCATCCCCACGCACTTCCAAAAAAAATGTCACTTTTTGGCCTCTCGACGAGATTCCAGGTAATTTTTGGCAAAACCGTCACGTGCTAAAATTCAATCTCATTGAATACTTCAATTTGTGACCTTAATTGAGTCTATGGGTTCCGTAGTCTTTACCTGAGGACCCTTTGAAGTCGCGCTTGCCGCGGGACCCATTACAATACTTTCTCCCATGCTTCGCATTGGATAAAGTAAAAAAAATTGATTTTACATGGTAAAATGTGTGTTTTATTTTAAATTCAAAAACTCCTGTACAGATGGCCCACCCTATAGTTTAATAATTAAATGCAAACGAACAGAGGAGATTAAAGATTAAATAAAAATGAAATTCCAAATTCATATAGACATTAAGTATTAGCTTGAGTTCGGGGATATAGCTATGCTCTTATTGAAAAGCATCACACCGGACATGGAAAGATCCCGGGTTCAAACCCCAGCTAATCCTATTATCTATAAATAAATAAAAATCTTTTCTTTGTTTTCTAATTTAAATAATGTAATATTTTTGAAGCCAATAATGGTCTTTTTTATGAGCAATTGATTTCCAGGCAACCTGTTGAATGAACAATTCATGAATTATTTATTTCTTTGGAATGTCATTCATCAGAAAAGTTTTTACATTATAAAACGGAGATAATGAAATTACATCACGCGCATATCATTTTCTTTTAAAATATCAGTCGGATCTCTCGGAATCGAGAGAGCGAAAAAATTGGATCCTCTGGTCGAACAACATTACGTGAAAAGATATTTTCAGGTAAATTTTTTTTCAAAAGTATAGGTAAAAGTGAGAATATTGGTTAAAAGATCTTTTCAAGTAACTGTGTTTCTTTCAATGACTCAAAAGCTATCAATGACCGATATTGTCAGTATATAGCTGAATTTAAACTCAGGATAAAGACGTAGAACTAGGAATTCAAAATGTTCCACCCTGGGTTACTGATCTACCATATTCTAGCTCAATGTCAAATCACTAAGTATGAATATGTCATGAAATAACCTTTCTGATCAACCCTTCATCTCCTAAAGGGGGTGATTCTATATCAAATATATTCACTACGGTGAAAAAATCGACCCACTAATAAAAACTTAATTAAATAGCAAATTATTTTTAAAATTTTTACAAATATTCATATAATTTGTTCTATTAACTCTTAAACTAACATATTCAATAAATTTGTTGATAATTTTTGAATTTTATAAAAAAAATACTTAAGTAAAATTAAATTAAAAGGTACAATTACAAATTATTCTACTTTCTAAATATCACTTTACATTTAAATAAAATTTTAATTAAAAGATCAAATTCCATTTGAAATATCAATAAAATGAATAATTTTGAATTAATGAATCGATGATAGAAAGATCAAATATACAAAATGGATATTTTTGAAGTTCAAGCAGTTGAAATTGTGTGCCTATAATTAATCAAGAGCTAAGTCAAAGACAAGTGTCAATTATTGCACTTGCAATAAACAATAATTTCAATAATTTATTGTTATTTGTAAAAAAATTAAAAATGGTTTACTATTTAATAAAGTTTTTATTGGTGGCAAGATTTTTTTGCACTTCAGTGTAAGTATCTACCTTAGGATGATTAATTTGAAATATTCGTAAACTTTGAGACAATCACTTATAAAGGAAAAATTCAGACTTTTTCTTTTTTAAACCCCTAAAATAAACGGGATGGGGGGGTGTTAAAGTATGATTTTTGACAAGGATAGTAGTCCAAGTTTAAAAAAAGAAAAAATTACTCGTATATCTATCTTTTTATTCAAAGGCGACGTTTCGGAGGTTTCTTCCCTCCTTCTTCAGGGTTTTGAAAGGTCAGTGAAAGAAATACAACGTGACACTGCCTCATCAAAATCCATTCACTTATCAGTCCGTCCACAAAGACCACTTCATCATATCATCATTTAACAAATATCAAAATAAAATTTCAACTCATTGAAATAATTTTAATTTATAATAATTTGAATACAACATACACCTTCTTCTCTTGTGGCTAATACTATAATTCAACCCCTGTTTTCACTTTTACATTAAATAAAATATAGAATGCATAATTCTAAAGATTCTCATTTAAAATGGAAAGCTTGCGTTTTAAATGAAAGTGCTAAATTTACTCGACTTAATTATTATTCTTATCTAATTTAACCCTAACTAACACAACTTGGGATGTTTTTTCGCTTAATTATTTTGGGTGGGATCTTATTTACGACGTACTTTACGAGCTCTGATAAACAGATATTATATGTACCGGGTGATTCAATAAGGGTGACGAGGTACCGTATCTCAGGAACTAATAATCGTAGAAGTTTGGGGAAAAAATCCTTCAGAGGAAATCGGCCAAGAAAAATTGCTGGAAATATTTTTTAAGTTCATACGTTCACCGCTAGGTGGCTAAATAGCTTCGATCGTATAAAAAATGCAATTTTCTCGAAAATTTTCCAATATAAATTTAGAAATGAATACTCTCACGTTAATGCCACCATAATAGTCCATCTTTTTGATAAATGACTTTTTATTGTAGGACGTAAAATAAAGGCGGGAGGAGATGCTAAACTTTTATGGACTCTAGTGTCTATAACTTAAGTTTGACTTAACGGAAATTTGTTAACAAGGTCTGGTTCAAGAAAGGAAGGTTTGGTGAATAAAATAAAAAAATATCCATGCCATTCTAGTTCTTGTCGCCCTCGCTAAGGGGCGTGTTTTGTAAAGTTAAACGTTTTATTAATTTTGCTCCGAAATCTTGAATGGAACCGTATAATTATTTTATTAGATTCAGAAAGTAGATCAAATTTGCAACAAAATATGTTCAAACCGCATGTCGATATCTTCATTCGTTTAACAGTTATTGCTTAAAGAATATTTTATTAACGAATTTATTAAAGAAACAAAATAGGTAATTGAGTTTTCAATTTTTTTTAAGTTTCGTAGTCAAGCATGCCATGGACAAATAAAAAAACAGTTTAAAACCTTGTTCTTATTTTCATCTAATCACAACAATAATGATATAACATAACAAACAATAAAATAACAATTAAAACATTAACATCTATTTGTTAAAAATCGCCGTTTCCATAGAAACTGTCAACCAAGTCTTTCACGGCCTTTTAGTAATTAGACATTTTTGAAATCTAATACCTACTCACAGGCGACACAGAAAAGCATTAGGAAAAAAGCGTTATTATCATTATTGTTGTGATTAAATGAAAATAAGAACAAAGTTTTAAACTGTTTTTTTATTTGTCCATGGCATGCTTGACTACAAAACTTAAAAAAAATTGAAAACTCAATTACCCATTTTGTTTCTTTAATAAATTCGTTAATAAAATATTCTTTAAGCAATAACTGTTAAACGAATAAAGATATCGACATGCGGTTTGAACATATTTTGTTGCAAATCTAATCCACTTTCTGAATCTAATAAAATAATTATACGGTTCCATTCAAGATTTTGGAGCAAAATTAATAAAACGGTTAACTTTATAAAACACGCCCCTTAGCGAGGGCGGCAAGAACTAGAATGGCATGGATGGTTTTTTATTTTATTCACCAAACCTTCCTTTCTTGAACCAGTTCTTGTTAACAAAATTCCGTTAAGTCAAACGTAAGTTATAGACACTAGAGTTCATAAAAGTTTAGCATCCCCTCCCGCCTTTATTTTACGTCCTACAATAAAAAGTCATTTATCAAAAAGATGGACTATTATGGTGGCATTAACGTGAGACTATTCATTTCTAAACTTATATTGGAAAATGTTTGAGAAAATTGCATTTTTTATACGATCGAAGCTATTTAGCCACCTAGCGGTGGACGTATGAACTTAAAAAATATTTCCAGCAATTTTTCTTGGTCGATTTCCTTTGAAGGATTTTTTTCCCAAACTTCTACGATTATTAGTTCCTGAGATACGGTACCTCGTCACCCTTATTGAATCACCTGTACAATGATTCTTCAAACCAAAATAAAAATAATTCATAGGGTAGTTTTCAACCCTATTGTGGTCGTATAAATGAGCTTAATTATTTTAATTTGCTTCCGTCAAGCTGGTAGTTTGAACTGGTATTCTCTGCGGAGACCTAAACTCGAAAAGTTCGCGGCCTGGTTGCCGAGTATAGTCTAAGATCCCGACTTAGGTCCACCTTCACGTATCGAGTACAAACTTTACAAACAATAAAACTTTACAAACAATAAAAACAACAATATAAATTCATAAAATATAAACCATATAAGACAAACAACAATACGGAAGTTGTAAAGAGGCCTCGATATAAATATATAAAAACAAATAAATTAATAAATTAGTTGATAATAACTCAAAAATATCACAGAACTAAACCTAACCTGTTATTGGTTTTGTCAAGTGTTTAAAAAAAATTAAATTAAATTTAGAAGCCCTATTTGATCTAAAAACCCGAACACATTTTCAAAATTTTCTTGATTTCCTAGAAGATTTAGGATAGATATATTTCCAATATTAAAATTTAATCTTGCAGAACTATATAAAGGACACTCAATTAATACATGGTCCACTGTGATTCTAGAGTTGCATATACCACACCATGGGGTATTTTCTCTAAGAATCAAGAACCCATGTGAGAAAAACGCAGTGCACCCTATTCGTAGACGTATTAATTTGGTTTGCATCTTCTAGGCATATCATATGTACTACTACAGTGGACAAATGTTGGCTTTGACTCTCTTGAGGATTGCATTCTCCCTCGCCCACTCATCATACCAGGATTTTTTTATTTCTATCCTTACCTATCTCGGTCAGAGGTCAGTTGTGAACGGGTCTTTTAAGGATCAAAACGAATGCATTTGATCACAAATTACACTTTACTAAAAGCTGATTTTTTTAATGGCATATTCGCATTTTAAAGAAGATGTAATTCCTAGGAAAGGTCAAAGGGAATTCCTTGTCTAAATCAACTCCTTAATTCTCAATGGCTTATCGATTCGTTTGGCCAACTGATAAAACACAAACCTCTGACGAATCGCGATCATAAAGTGGTCGCAAGTGCACAACGACCCCATATCTTCTTAATGAAATCCAATTTAATTCCGTCTCTCTTATATTAAGATGATATTATCCGTAAACTTCAAATTCAGAAAGACGAATATTAAAATGAAAATTACCTTTTCCATATATTTTGCACTATTATATTATATGGTGAGATTTAATATTCAATTCACTTTATTTAAGCTTATTATTTAGGAAAATTAAATTTAATAAATCCTTCAAGTTTAGTATGAAAGCGAGATTTATACATTTTCTAATTATATTATAATATATATATATATATATTAAGAAAGAATCTAAATTTAAGGTCAAAATTTAAAGATTTTAGTCTTCCTCAGTGGAGGAATTCCTCTGATAAGCATAAAATTATTTTCTAATAAAATCTTTGAATTTTGACCTTAAATTTAGATTCTTTCATAATAAAGTAATAAAATTACTAAACAAAAATCGAAGAATGCTGATATTTTTTATTTTTTTATTTTATTTATATTTACATGTATTTTTGATACATATATATTACAATATTTACAAATCTTAATACTAAAGTTATAATATTTCCAAATATTTCTCAATAGAAATGTTCAACTGTCCCTCTTAAGATATATTCTAACTTGGTTCTTAAATTGAATCAGACTTGATGCATTTCTCACTTCAGCTGGTAAAGAAATTAAATTCCTCAAGCCCTCTAAAATATAATGAATTTCTGTGCCCTCTTTCCCCCCACCCTCTCAATAAATATATTGTCTCTAATTCGCGTCCCATGGTCATGGATCTCATTGACCAATGTGAAATTCAGATAGGCTGGCAGCTGGCTATGATATAATTTATATACAAAACACATTGTCTGTAAAAATAAATATTGCTTCACATTCATAAGTCCTAAGCATTCCAGCATACTACTTATTTATTTATTTATTTAGATAATTTTACGGACTAGTAGTCCACTTACAAAAATGTCAAATACGTGTATAATGAGTGTTATATCAAGAAAAATAAAAAAAAATTTTTTTTTTTTTTTTACAAAGAATTACAAAATAAAACATCAAAATCATATATAAACAATGCAATAAAAAATACAATAATCTATACTCGAACAATAAATATAATTAACAATAAAAGAACTATCACATGAAAATCATACAGAAAACAATAATGAAAAGAAAAGCAAAAGATAAAAGAGAAACATACATAAATAGGTACATAATTCAGTATTACAATGTTTACGGTGCTGGTGGGGATGTTCACATAAATTCATTCAAAACAAAAACAAAAACAAAAACAAAATCTCGTAAAAATTAAGTAAAGACAAAATTCAACAAAGATATGCCATTCAATAGTTTAATAATAATAAACCAAAAATAAAGCAATGCAAATCACTCCCATCAGACTGTCATAAATTTTCGGAAAAAATGATCTTTGATTTTATTTTTAGAGGTGTTAAATATGTCTATTTCCCTATTGCTATTACCTGTTTCCAAGATGCGATTTGTGCACGAGTACTTAAGATATGAGAATCTCTGACAAGGAGTAAAAAACAGCAGTGGATTTCGTGTCCTGTGAATACCGACATTGAAGGTGACCAGCTCTAGAAGTTGAGAACTATTTATTTTGCCACTGATGAGATCATGAAGAAGGAGGAAATCAGATTGCTCTCTTCTTAAGTTAAGAGGCAAAAATGCAGAGTGAGATATAGACGCTCATAAGACAAATCCATAGTTGGAACATGTAGTTTATAGGCAACATATCTTATTGATGTATATCTGTCACATTTTAATATAAAATCTCATGCATCTATTTTGTAAGAGTTTCAACTTATCAATATTCTCCTGAGTGCCAAAATATAATATTGTAGGACAGTAAGAGAAACTAGGACCAATTATAGTTCTATACGCCTTAATTCTAGTGTTCATATTCAAGTTATTACAAGCTTTCCTACCAAAGTATTGCACTTTTCTGTTTACATTCTTCAAGAGCTCACTATGATGACTCTTAAAGTTCAACTTCGAGTCAACCACTAACTCGAGGTATTTAAAATAGAAGATTCTCATTTAGTATAAGGAGATATCATAAATTGTTAATGAGTCCAAAATTCAGAGGGGAGAGGATTCTTTCATAAATTATTATTAATTATTTTATTAAATACTGGCTGCAAGGCTCGCCTACGGTGGGCCTCTTGGTAGCCCCTGTACCCCCCACCCCTCTCCTCCATCTCCAACCATTCCCCATCCCCACCCTCTCTCCAACCCCGGATCTTCTACCCCGTCTCTGATCTCTCTCCACCCCAATAAACCTACCCTCTGGATTCCCCACCCATGAACCCCTGGACCCCACCATTCGCCTGGATCTGCACCCCCTAGACCGCACCTCCCAACCCCTGGGGGGACATACAAATATATAAGCATAGGTATATATATATATATATAGCTACAGGCATAGGCACAAATCCTCTTTAGTATAATAGTATGTGATTTCGTAAATGATTATAAATTATTTGATTAAATATTAAATACACTGCGGTGCAAAAAAATCGAGCCTGCAATAAAAACTATATAAATAGTAAATAATTTATAATTTTTTTCACAAGTAACGATATATTATTGAAGTTATTGCTGATTGCAAGTGTAATTGCCACTTGTCGTTGACTTAGCCCTTGATTAATTAGGCTTACAATTTGAACTGGTTGATCTTCAAAAATATCCATTTTGTATAGATTTGATCTTTTTATCAATGATTCATTAATTCAAAATGATTCATTTGATTGATATTTCAAATGGAATTTGATCTTTTATTAAAACTTTATTTAAATGTAAAGTGATATTGAGAAAGTATGATAATTTGTAATTGTATCTTTTAATTTAATTTTACTTATTTTTTTTTTATAAAATTCAAAAACTATCAACAATATTTATTGAATAGGTTAGTTTACGAGTTAATAGAACAAATTATATGGTTATTTGTAAAAATTTAAAAAATAATTTGCTATTTAATGAAGTTTTTATTGGTGGGTCGATTTTCTTACACCATAGTGTATAAGAGAGGGGGCAAGTGTATGACCACCTTAGTTTATTTTTTCCTGTAGACCTATAGCAGTACGCGGAGTATAGTTTGGTAAGCGCTGAGTTTTCGCAATACTTTATCCAACAATTATAATTAAAGATGAAATAAAAATTTTCATATATTAATAAATATACCTAAATTCAAAAAATTCATTGAATAAAATTTTATTATTTTTTAAAGTTTTTTTCCCATTTTAAATTTTCCATTTAATTATCTCAGATTGTAAATGGTTAGGTACATTTTACAATTGACTCATTATTGAAGCTTCACACTCATTAGAATTCGGAAAGAGATATAAATAGAGAGGGAAAAGGCAAGAGTAGAAAGTGAAGTCATTAATGTAACAGTAAGGCCCTTCTGTCCCCCTTATATAGTAGATGTTGGAGGAAATTTCAAAGCCCTCCGGTTCACACGGAAAGCTCTTTAAACTCAAGAGAAGAAAAGTTTTCATTTGATTATTCTTTAATGAACAGTAAAAAAGGTTAAAAATTGCACTTTAGATAATGATTGCTCTCTAATCTGGCTGACCATTCGACACAACTATTTCCCATTATTACATACTTTTATTTTAGTTGGATTATTCGAAGAGTTTGTTTGTCTCTTATCTATTGTAGATAGAATAGTGGAATTGAATTTGCTCCATCCAGCTGGGGTTCGTACAATTTTGCACACATAATAGGGATTGTAAATTTACCGACTTTTTCATTTATCGGTAATTCAGAAAATTAAAATTAAAATACCGGTTTACTGGTAATTTTTTTTCTTGAAAAATAAAATTAAGGTGATACAAAATATAAGTCGTTTTGATTTCCATTTCATATTTTTTATTATTTCAAAGATTTAAGTGTTATTTTAAAGCTAAACAAACTACCCTAGGGTGCAAAAAAATCGACACACTAATAAAAACTTTATTAAATAGAAAATTATTTTTAAAATTTTTACAAATATTGATATAATTTGTTCTCTAAGCTCTTAAACAACATATTCAATAAATATTGATGATTATTTTTGAATTTTATAAAAAACAATAAGTAAAATTATACAATATTACAAATTATCATATTTTCTCAATATCACTTTACATTTAAATAAAATTTTAATGAAAGATCAAATTCCATTGGCAATATCAATCAAATGAATAACATTGAATTAATGAATCATTGATAAAAAGATAAAATAACAAATGGATATTTCTCAAGTTCAAGTATGTAGTTCAAATTGGGTGCCTAATTAATCAAGGGCTAATTCAACGACAAGTGGTAAGTACATTTACAATAAGCAACAATTTCAATAATGTATGTTTCGTTGTAAAAAAAATTAAAAATGATTTACTATTTATTATTTAATAAAGTTTTTATTGGTGGATCGATTTTCTTGCACTGCAGTGTATATTAACTTTTAGAAACAGAAATAAAATAATACAGAAAAATAAAATGCAACAAAAATAATACATAGTAATTAATACCATTTTTAAAAAATAACTTCTCAAGAAACTTAAACTATTTGAAGTCTTATCTCGTAATTTTGATCTAATTTTTGTACCTACAAAATAATCCAGATTCCAAGAATATCCTTTATGATTCTACACTTATTGGACGAATGGTCATTAAATACTCAAATACTATTTGAATATACCTCCCCCGTACTTTTTCTTGGCGGAAGAACTCTAATTCTTTTTTTTTTTTACTATTTGTTTCCAATCTTTCGTGTTTTTACTTTATCCAATGTGAAGCATGGGAGAAAGTATTTGAATCGGTCTCGCGGCAAGCGCGACTTCAAAGGGTCCTCAGGTAAAGACTACGGAACCCATGGACTCAATTAAGGTCACAAATTGAAGTATTCAATGAGATTGAATTTAAGCACGTGACGGTTTTGCTAAAAATTACCTGGGATCTCGCCGAGAGGCCAAAAAGTGCCATTTTTTTTGGAAGTGCGTGGGGATGGATGGATGTGTGTGTGTGTGTGTGTTGTATCGTTTTTTTCGTCCACAAATTTTTCTACACCGTTTCACCGATTGAATTGAAATTGAAAACCTACCAGTATTTTACCAAAATGATTAGTTTTTGGTACATATCGGTCCACAAACATTAGTACTTTATTTCAGTACTTTTTAGTTTTTTCTGAATATCTTGAAAATGACTTAACCAATTTTGATGAAATTTAATATCCTAATTAAGTACCTTGGGTACCACAAAAAAGGTTAAATAAAGTTTTTAGTAAATTTATATTTTAAAGTACTTTACTTTAGGATAATATAGTTCTTTTATAATTTTTTATTTTAAATTCCTTAAAATTTATTCATTTGATCGTTTTAATATAGCTCATTCAACCTAACTTAAGTAAGAATGGTTAGGCTTCTCGCTGTGAAATGCTAAAAATTTGGGAGGAAATTTTATAAGTAACCATAGCAACTGCGTTGTTTTCTTATCCGTTACCATTCCTGAAGACATGGAGGAATCGAGTTAAAATCAAAAATAGTGATTGATTCTCATCTAGTATTTGAGGAATAACCATTCTATATTGGATTTTTGACGTTTCGGTTTTTATTGGTAACCATTGCTAAAGACATAGAGGAATCGAGTTAAAATCAAAAATATCGATTGATTCTCATCTAGTACTTGAGGAATAACAATTCTACATTAGATTGTTGACGCTTTGATTATTATTGGTAACCATTGCTGAAGACATGGAGGAATCGGCTTAAAATCAAAAATAACGATCGATTCTTATCTAATACTAGAGGAATAACCTTATTGCATTCCATTTTTGATGTTTTGACTATTAATGGCAACCTCTACTGAAAACGTGGAAGAACCGACTTAAAATCAAAAAGACTAAATTCTTTTATGGCAAACAACTCAAGCTTGATCATTTAATTGACTCTGACTACTATCAACAATAATCGAAATTGAAAGTAATTAAACAATACTTTTGATTATTGTTGCTTTACTATTTATATTAAAAATGTCATAATTTTCTTGATCCAACAAAAGCAAATTAAGATCTGTCAAATTTATTATTTTTAACTATACTCTTTAAGAAAAAAGGTTGATTGTAACGATTTTAAACTTTTAATTAGGTATATTACCTTACACTTACCTTTTTTTCAACCGGTAAATTTACCGAACGTTTTTTTTGTCAATTTACCGCTTAACCGGTAAACCGGTATACAATCCGCAATATATCATGATTAATACTTAACGCCAACCCCCTTCCATTTGATGGAAGAGGCCTATATTCAGCAGTGGATTGTCGATATCGACAGGCTGATGATGAATACATAAAAACGCATTATTACTTTACCATACCGGCTAGGGTCAAGTATTGTAATTGTGCATGAAAAAAGTTCTTCGCTTTGTTTTTTCGAAATATCTCAAAAAAATTCTCTTAATTATTTTGATAAAAAAAATTCAGCAAAACCATCGCGTCCTTTTTGATCAAACTCAACCATATTTTGTATACATATTCTGTGGATCCACAGAAGGGTAGAAATGTAAAAACTAACCACCCATAATGGGGGTAGGGTCAAAAATTAAAATTCTAGCCCTTTTGAATAAACTATCTATAAAAAATTTGGTTATTTTTTGCATTTCTAGCCTTTTAGGGGTAAAATATGTATACAAAATTTGGTTGAGTTTAGTCGAAAGGGCTAGAATTTTCATTTTTGACGCTCTCCCCATTTTGGGTGGTTAGTTTTTACTTTCTAACCTTTTTGGGCCCGCAGAATATGAATACAAAATATGGTTGAGTTTGGTCGAAAGGCCTAGAATTTTCATTTTTGACCCCCCTCCCATTTTTTTTGTATTTTATGTTCTTTTAAAAAATATATTCAGTATTTTTTCTAGTTTAATTTTTTCATTTTTTTAAACCTCTTCAAAATGTCGAAGATCTTTATGACCTACCCTCTATTATAGAAATTTGTTTTTGTTTTTTTAATTAATTGAACTGAAGTGGTTTAGAATGAACCCTCGTAGGCTAATAAAGGCTCCTAGGGACGTTAATTGAGAGTAACTTGGAGTATTAGAGCTCAGGATTCATTTGGGTATCGTATTTAATCTAAGTCTTAAGCTAATCGTAACTTTAAAAGGAAACATTACCATAGGTGGATTCCTGAGTTATTTAGATGTCTGGGTTAGGCATCCGACGAATTCATTTTCTCTTTATTATGGGTTAAATTACACTCAAGGATGGCTTTATTGATTTTTGGTGCATCTACCCCTACGTGAAAACCACCAGATAGAACAGAGACGAGGTTTTAATATAAATTCTACATAAAAGATGTCCCGAAACTATACAAAAAATTTTTAGAAGACTTTCAATTCTTTTGGAATGATCTCCATAATTTTTATTGAAAAAACCCGCATTTTAAAGTTACAGACCTAGTAAATAAAAAACCGCGTTCGAGTGGCTCGGATTTGACGAAGCCCCGAATTCTTGAGACTTTACTGTACCCCTGAAACTCATAGACTAAGTTTTACGAAACATCTTCTATTATTACATGAGGGTAATAGACTTTTGTTTTTTTAATTAATTGCACTGATGGTAAGTGGTGTAGAATTAACCCTTGTAGGCTAATAAAGGCTCCTAGGGACGTTAATTGAGCCTAACTTGGAGTATTAGAGCACAGGTTTCATTTAGGTATCGTATTTATTCTAATGCTTAAGCTAATCGTAACACTAAAAGGTGGATTCCATTAAAACAGTTATTTAGATGTCTGGGTTAGGCATCCGACGAATTCATTTTGTCTTTATCATGGGTTAAATTACACTCAATGATGGCTTTATTGCATCTATCACTGCGTGAAAACCATCAGATAGAACAGAGACGAGGTTTTAATATAAATTCTACATAAAGGATGTCCCAAAACTATACAAACAAATTTCAGAAGGTATAAAGCGTAATGAGAGAGAGAGCGATTGAATTCCAATCCGGAACCCGTTGACGGAAATTCAAGGGGCTGGAGAAATCTCCAGGGTTCCCCTTTGCACTGGCACCGTTTAACCCCCCCGTTCACTCTCCATCAAACAAACCATTATTTCCTTAAAGCTTTCGCTGGATAATTCTCATTAATCGCTTGAATTTATATTCGCCGTCTCTCTTTTAGATAAGCGCGTTTTATTTTAATGTCGAGCACTATACAGAGGGTCATAATAAGTAGGGGCGGAGATCGGGGGAAGCAATTAGATTACCCATCTAGTCTCTAATTAATTTTCTGTTCGCTAGCAAAATAAAAAAAAAAAATGATTCCAACAAAAATAACAAAGAACAAATTAAATGATCTTGTCATCAGATCAATAGCAAAGATTTAACACACAAGAGATCATTATTTCTCAAGATGAATTAAAAGAATCTGCCCAATGAAAAACACAAGTTCAAAAGAAAACTTCACTACCAAGGGAACAAAGTCTTATTAGTCAGATCCTATGTAATTATTATTTTATATTTATGTATGTATTTATTTATATCTCTATGTATAAATTGCTCTAGGGCTAGGGGTCTGACAATACACGGTTAAATTTAATAGTGGACCGGGCTTCCTGATCCGTAGACAGACAACCTTCAAGGACCTACTTCCAAGGAACTGGAACTCTCTCCCAGCACCTATAATCTTCAAACCTTCCAAAACCTGGGTGCATAGACACCTACGTCTGCACCCTCTCACTTAATCAGCTTTCCCTTCTCATCGGTAATGCAAGGGTCTTTCGAGATCCATAGGAGCTGCATCTTTACTGGTGCGCACCCCTTCTTGCATTCGATTGAATTAAAAAAAAAACCTGAGCACCGAAAATTATCTTAGTTGAAAAGTTTTGTTTTGCCGAGAGTAGCCAGGAGTTGTTGATTCACAAGAGAGAAACAAAGAGATTGTCTTCTGCTTGATGCATCAAGCAGAAGACAATCTGCTTGTTTCATTCTTTGTTGAAAATTATCTTATTAAAATTATTTAAAATACATATTATATAGGGTGGGGCAGAGAACTTTGCTTATTTAGAAATTCAATTTAAAAAAAAGTAACGCAGGTATATATTTAATTCTTTGAACAGCATCAAGTACAACGTTTAAATTTTATGTTTACACAGTTTAAGAGATGATATCAGGCAGATGGCGTCCATTATTCTCAATACACTGCGTCATCTCCTTGAGGGGCGATCTGCACGGTCGCCTGATTTAGCCCCATTCGACTTTTTAATGAGGTTATCTAAAATTACTTGTCTTAAACGATCGTCCTAGGACCCTGGTTCACCTGAAGAACAACATTCGTCAAGCTATTGACAACATACCTGTCGATATGCTGGAAAGAGTTGAACGAAACTTCCGAGTTCGATTTACGCATTATATTGAGAATAATGGACGTCATCTGCCTGATTACATCTTTAAAACTGTCCACACATAAAATTTAAACGTTGTACTTGATGTTGTTCAATGAATTAAATATATATCTTGGTTACAATTTTCTTAATTAAATTTCTAAATAAGCAAAATGCTCTGCCCCACCCTATATTTATAGGAGCTGCGAAGCCAGCCTTCGGCGGGCATCTTGCTGACGAAATGGCCTAGCCTCCTGGACTCCTTAATGTGTTTTAATATAATATAATTAATTCGAACATGTGAGTGTTTTATATTTTTTTTTTTTAATTCTACTTATTTGTTTAAAATAATAATTTAAATTTCCTATTTTTAATAAATCATGTAGACATCGTCGCGCAAGCCGAAATTTTATATTGAGATTAAAAGCTGATTAGATTTTGGTTAAAATCGGACAGAAAAGAGGGGAAGGGATTTTTTAAAATTTGAGCCCTTTGCCAGATTTCTGCACAATTGCTTATAATAATAACTCGTGGAGGTTGCTAGACCCTCTAGCGGGCGCCTCCCCAGGTGGCGGATAGGGGAATGCCTCCCAGATATGGGTGGTTCCGGGGAAATGAAATACCCGGGGTGGACCAAAAACTAGCAAAGGACAATCTCTTGTCCTGGTGTTGAGAAAACGACCCGAAGACGAATTGATAGATACTCCATTGACATGCTGGTTTTCTCTTAGTTGGTTTCATGTGGTTTTCTTGTTTTTTTTTTTTTTTTTTTTTTTTGAATGTTTTTTGTCCATTTAGTTCAGCGGTTCCCAACCTTTTTTTGACCAGGGACCATTTTGATTTCGTTATTATTAGCAGGGACCACAAGGTTAAAAAATAAACTCTAACAATCTAAAAATAATCTTTAATCGAAACGTTTAACATAATCATAAAATTCAAAAGTAACATTAATTAACAGTGTTATAGTTATTGAAAACATATAATTTTTAGTAAATAATTCAGTTTGCATCAATGAGATTTTTGAGGTTGCATGTTATGTACAAGTTCTTGAATTCTTGGGGTGATATTTTTGCTCAAAGCTACACGCATATCACCAGTTACTTTCAATCGATTCCTAGACTTGTTTTTAATTATTAGTAAAGCAGAAAATCCTTGTTCGCATAGATAAGTTGTTGAGAAAAGCATAAGATAACGCAAAGCGATTTCTCGAATTTTAGTGTATGAAATTGCTTTTTTACACCAAAACTGCTCTAATGAATCAGATTCAAATGCGTCCTTACAGTTACTATCATTTTGTAATTCAATAAGTTGTTCTTGGATTTCTTCTGCAACTTGCTTTTTTTTTATATATAATTTTATTAAACCAATTATTTTACATTAATTAATGTATACATTGTATTTTAGCTTCGATTCCGGAGATTACTTCTCCACCATCGAGTGTCCTTGATCATCTTTTTAGTCCTTGTTTTTAATAAGAGGAAAAAACTAATTAAATAAAAAAACCTCTTTTCCGATAATTATTCCAATTCCATTATTCCCAATCAAGATTGCATCCTTCTCCTTCTCTCCACTCTCTTCAACTTCTTATTCGGAATTTGTACATATATTTTCATTTGAAATGAACTATTTGTAGGTTTTAAAATTATATTTCCTAACTTTTAACCGACTTCTTTATTATATATTTATATTCGAAATGCACTAGGTATTTGTGGGTTTTAAAATTAAATTTGATGATTTTCCTCGATTTCCATGGAATCCCCTCATCAAATTCTGACTTGGTGACAATCGGTCCGCCTCCGTGGTGTAATGGTCAGAGCAACTGACTGGCAACCCGGAGGTCTTCAGGTTCGATTCCCGGCTATACCCAGACATTTTTTCTGTAAGTATAGGGTCTGGTAATAAAAATTAAGTGGGAGATAAATTTAACAGAATTTATCGCGCGGAGAAATTTACCACTGCTCGAAGCCCCTAAAACCTTAGTAAATTGGATATTGAATTGTATCTAAGTTTCTGAGATTGGCTCGTGATTCCGGCTTCTTTTCCTTCTGCTCTGTTCTTTTCACGATGGAGGGGCCAGCCCATACATTTAGGGGATCCACCTTCTGGTGTATCTCCTTCTCACATCAATATCAAATAAAAAAAAAAAAATCGGACCACCTCGAGAGAATATCCTACACTCGCTATTTGTTATGCATCAGCGCGTGTTGATTCAAAGTTTGAAATCTTTCGCGGACCATATTTTATTTCTTACGGACCACTAGTGGTCCGCGGACCACAGGTTGGGAACCACTGATTTAGTTCGATGATTGTAACCGCAGCGCAGTAGACAGCTAGTTGTATCTCGTTGATGTGTTCTTCGTTTTTCAGGTGGTCATTAAGGATATTATTGATCATTACCAGATTTCTTGATGCTTTTCTAGGGTTGTCTAGTTCGGGTATTCTCGGTCTGTTCGATGGGTCAGTATCTCTATTAAACTCTAGGAGACTATAAAATCGGCTTTTCTTCAGGGGTTTCATCCATCGGGCTTTGATTTATTTCTTCTGGTTCCTGAGGTGTAATTAGAGCAGGGTTGAGGATTTCTGGTATATTTTGAAGTTGTGTGAGGTTGATATCTTCGCTGACCCTTTATTGAACAAATTAACATAGAATATATATTGTTTACAAAAAATTGTTATCTTGAAATTATTGTTGCGCCCAAGGAGGTTTAACCCTCCGGTGCGACCAAATTATGTCGCGACCTGTGGTGTTGGCTGCAAACAAAATTAATTATTTATTTATAGCGGGCCTTTCATAGTCCCGAAGGATTATGAATGCCTACTAAGGGTAACGCGAACCTCGTAGATCGTGGATTCAGATTCAATTTAATTACTGTCTACATGCTAACTCGCTGCTCACTCTCTACTAACTGACTGCTTGGCTGACTGACTGACTCCCCCCCCGAACTCTCTGACAGGACCCTGTGAACTTTCCACAGACCTCTGATTGGTTAATACCCTAATGAGTAAGGCGTGGTGACATAATTGAAACGCCCAGTTTTAGAATTCCTTCTAGAGAAAATTCTCTCACGAGTTTCTGGCAAAATTCGGAGAAACCCACAAATTCACTTGGCATCTGTTGCTAAGAGCCATCCACATTTATGTAAACATGTCAATTTAAATTTATTGTTATTCCAATTGCTTCCCCACCATATTACACCAAATATTCGTCTATTGTTGAAAAGCACGTCCTTTATAATAAGAGAAGGAAAGGCCTCAGTCAGCCACCTGTCCCAGCAAAATATGACCCTTAAACAAATAATTTATTATAAAAGAAAAATGCTTCGCCAATTCACCGAAATATATATTAAATTTCTAAACATTATAATTTAAATTGTCGAAAGTTTATATCGCGAATTTACGACCGCGACACTATGTAGATCCTTATGGCCTCTCCTAGAAATTGCTTGAAATGTTATAAATTTGATTTAGAGGGCAGGTATATTATATGATAAAGTCATGATGAGATGGCCATATCACAGCCACAGGCTCCTAGGCCGTGTGTGTACCATAATGTGGCCAGATCTTATGTTTTTTTAATAAAACATTCTTTTTATTGGTATATTTTTAAACAATATTATTTTTCGGATTTAATAAGGTAATAATTTATCGACCGATTATAAATTATTCACGGAAAATAGGTTTTGTTATCAAACGGCGCAAAAAATAATCAAACACGTGTATAATATGCTACATTGAACTCTACAAACGTTTGCGTCAGCAATTTTATTTAAAATAATAGCAATATATGAATTTTTTATCATAATCAAAAGCTTTGATCTTCAATTAAATTAATTCTCTCGACTACTGGAAAGTTAATTTATTTAATTATTGAATCAAAAAACAAATAAAACTGAAAACACAAAAGCATATTTTCATAAAATACAAAGCTATTAAAAAATAAATAAATTGATACAAATATAAATGAATGATATACCAATAACTCAAGATCAACGGTTATAGAAAGTACGTTCTTGTGTGCCAAAATGTTTGTAATTTAATAGCTTAGATTTCTAACTTTCTAGTTTCAGAACTTTCATTTCCCAAAATGCAAAAAATCAGAAAATAAAAAAAAAACGAATAATTATTTCTATGTTGTTGATCTCTGCAATATTTCTGCTTTTTGTTGTATAGTAATGAAATAAACTGAAGTGGTCATCCACATGACTTAACCATGCACCTGCCCCCTCTCTTATCACATAATACTAAAGGGCATTTGTACCTGCCTCTGTATGTACCTCATGTCCCCCAGGAGGTGGGGTCCAGGGTCGATCCAGGGGTGGGGATTGGCAGGTACTAAAGGGTATTTCTTTCTGTGTCTGTACCTATATCCAGGGCTACTTAAGGGCATTTGTGCCTGTATATATACCTATGTTAGTCCGTCCCCTAGGGGGTGGGGGTTGGGGTCCAGGGGCGGGGGTTTGAAGGTGGGGTCCAGGGCGTGGGGAGTCAGGGATGTGGGGGAGCAGGGTTACTAGAGGACCTGTCTCTGTACCTAAATCATCACATAATACTAAAGGGTATTTGTCCCTGTATGTGAGTATGTCTTCAGTGGTGGGGTTGGGGTCCAGGGGGCTACTAAGGGGGATTTGTGCCTATGTCTGTACCTATTTATACATACCTATGTGAGGCTGGGAGGTGGGGTCCATGAGTGAGGGTTGGGATCCAGGGGAAAGGTGGAGGTCCAGGGGATGCGGGGTCCATGGGTGGGGAGTCCAGGGGGTAGGTTTACTGGGTTGGAGGGTGATCAGAGGCGGGGGAGAAGTTCCGGGGTTGGGGAGAGGGTCGGTGGAATGGAGAGTGGTTGGAGATGGAGGAGAGGGAGTGTTCAAGTGACGGGGGGTCCAGGGGGCTTCCCCTTGGCTAGCAAGAGGACCATCGAAGGTGGGCATTGCAGCTAGTATTTAATAAAATAATTTATATTCATTTACTAAAGAACCACCGCCCCCTCGCCCTAAATTTTGGCCCCCTAAAAAAAAATGTCTTCATCTTTTATTATAGATCTCTTTTATATCATATTTCATTATTCTTTTTTTTTTTCAATTTGAAAATTTAATAATTTTAATTTTTTTAATAGCCCCTGGCCCCATAATTTTTGTTTCAATTTCAACCAAAATCTAATCTCAATATAAAGAGTCTACAAGTGAAATTTCGTTTTGATATTCACACTAGTTTTTGAGCTGGAGCGTACACAAAATTTGGTAACGTTCTAACATTTTAACAAAATCATTAATACCTTATGGTTATATGCCATACAATTTTTGTAAATTTTTTTTTTATTAAAATACTTACAGTTGTTTTTGAGATATTTTAAAAAACACATTTTTCTATGTACGATTACAATACGTGGGCATATACCCAGATAATTCACTTCGCTCTAGAAGATGTCTTCTTCAGATCTTCTGGTCTTATATCTTAATATTATTTTCATAGATGACTTTAAAAGATGTCTTCAACACAATATGGCAAAACATCTTTAAGAATGTTCTACAATTTATCCTAATGACATCTTTGAAATTAAACTTTTAGGGTAAAATTAAGTACCCTGTATGGTAAAGTAAAAATTGCAATGAGGGTACTGAAAATTTTCATTTTTTTTCCTCCAAATTATAACAAGTGCCTGGAATAAGCGATGCTCGGTAACTTTTTGTTTCAGTTGAAAGCGATATATTCATATTATTATAATTTTAAATTTAGGTAAAAAGGTCGATTTTTATTTCGCATCCAAAATAAAATAAAATTGAAATAAAACTTAATTTATATTTTTATTGACGTTTTGACCCGCTATGGCCACCATCCAGACGTGTTTCACTGGCCACAAAGTTTTGAATGGAATTGCTATTAAAAATAATATTAATATACATGCAGGTTGTTTCCTTGACCCATTTAAGGTAAATCCTGAAGAAGGATGCACATCGATCCTTAGAATTGTCGGATTTTTTAAGAGAATGAAATTGAAATTCTAATAAATTATTTTATAGAAAAATACCTTTAATTAATCAAATTGGCAAATTCTAATATATAATAATACACAACTCTACAAATTTTTTTTTTTCATTGTCCTAAAGTTTATTTCATGATTTTTCTATTCATTGTTCACCACAATAAAGGAAAAGTACCTATATTCCGTATAAAGTTTCGCATTTGTAGTGGTTATAGTAATGATAAACGACGAAAAAGGCCATTTTGACCTATTTTCGAGTCCCATTAGATATTAAACAGCAATATTTGAAATCAAAATATTTTATTGACGTAATAGAAAACAGCTTCCTCTTTGATTTTCAAATTACGCCTTGTTTGTAACTCAATTAGAACTCGAATTATAACTAAAAAAGTAAGACCATATGTTTTTATATATGTTTACTAGCTGCAAGGCTCGCCTTCGGCGGCCCTCTTGCTAACCAGGAGGCACGGCCCCTGGACCCCGAGCCCACGAACCACACCACCCGAAATTCCACCCAGACACCCCCCCACCACCCTGCACCATGCCCAACTCCCCGCCCCAACACTCCATCCGCACTCTAACCCACGATACCCCCACCCCCCTGCACCATGCTCCTGTGCCCAGCCCCCGCCCCCACACCACCTCGGACCCCGCACCCCATCCACACCGGACCCCACCCCGTGCCCTCCAGACCTGGCGCACTACACCTCCGCCAAGCCCCCTGGACCCCACCCCCGCTACGCCTCCTGGACTCCACCCTGCACCCCCATCCTACTCCGTCTCTACTCCTTTTTTCACCCTCTTATAATCACGTAGTTTTAGTTTTTTTAATTAAAACTCTAGTTCTAATTGAGCTAAAAACAAGGCCTAATTTGAAAATCAAAGAGGAAGCTGTTTTCTATTACTTCAACAAAATACATATTGTGATCTCAAATATTGCTGTTTAATATCTAATGGGACTCAAAAATATGTCAAAATGGCCTTTTTTGTCGTTTTGACCGATAATATCTCCAAAACAAGAGCTAATCGGTAATTGTTAAGGTGATTTTTGAATTCAACAGGTGGAAATACATTAGAATCAGCTAATATTTTAAGCTCGAGACATTTTCATTGTTGGGCAGTGATATTTGTAATGATCTATTAGTGGAATTTAAAATTAAAAACACAATTAATTTTATTAAAAGTCAATTGAAAAAATATAATTATAAAACGGTAAATCACTCGTATCCATAATAAGCATTAATTAACAGGAATAGCAGGGAATTGGACAAAAATTAAAAACAGAGTTTTTTATTGAATGGGCCAGACGTTTCGTCGATCAATTTCGACTTCCTCAGTGGCTCATTCTATCACTCTTTGTCAAAAGACAATTCCACTACGCGACGAAACATCCTTTAATCTTTTTTATTTAAACTATAATACATTGTTGGCTTATGCCTCAATTGCTCAAGAATCTTGAACTTTTTCACACTTGAACAATCAAAAAATTAAAAACCTTTAATCAAAATTTATCACAAAAAAAAAATATGTTGTTTCTACTCTTTAAACATATATATCTACTCTTTATAATTATAAATTTTTATTCAAACAGCCACCTGTGAATAATTATTTCAATTAACAAAAAAAACTATCAAAAACAACTTAGCCGAATATGAGACCGTGACAGATCAAAATATCAACCCAAAAACCCCCTAACCTGTGAATTTCATCCAAATAGAGCCGTTTTCGAGAAACCGATTCTATATATATATATATATATATATATATATATATACAAAAATTGCTCATTTATTATAATAAGATAAGATAACTTATTATTTTTTGAAAAACAAAATTAATTAATATCTCATAGATATCCCTTTAAAGCTATCCCTTATACCTACCATATATTCCCCATTGTGAATCATTGATTATTATTAATTAACCAATAATGAATAGACCCGTCGGGCTTGGTTCACCAATTTCCATACCATAGCTGGAATATTAATATGTGGATTTTTTTTTTCCAATATCAATTAAATAAAAAATATCGGGGGGAGATGCTACGCGTAGCCGAACGCCAATTAACCAAGTTTTAATGTTCAATTAAAAAGCAATTAGGCAAAAATTTAGTTCGAAGGCGTAGACTATTTATCTTCCATCCCTTTTGAATCACGCTATATTATTAAATACAAAGAATTGACCCGTTTTGGGAAATATTTTTTAATTGCTCTCGATATAGAGATATTGCTATTAAATATATATCTCGTCATTAAAAATCAAATCAGAGACAGACTTAAAAATCATCATTTTTAAGGACTCAATAGAATGTAAAAAGTATTAGTGTCGTCAGTGTGTCTGTCTGTCCGTCTTAGGGTACACTGAAAAAAACAATTTCTTTATAATAAATATATTGATAGAGTTGAGCATTTTTAATGAGCTCTTATTTATTAAGATATTTTATTAATAATCAAGATATATCGAAATCATTCCAAATATGACCAAATTTTTAGGTATTTAATCCAAATATATTATATATACTTCCTTGAGTGATCTATTTTATTCTATTAGATATAATAATAAAACTTGAGTAAGATGCGAGGTATTTCACAGAAATAAAACAAAATTGAGTTTTGATATAGGTTCCAAATTCATTTGAAATATTAATATGTTTGTTCCTTTATTATTAATCAGATATCACTTGCAATTTGTAGTTCATATTGAGTTGTTTACCAAAAAAGAATTTAGTCTTTTTGATTTTAAGTCGATTCTTCCACGTTTTCAATAGAGGTTGCCATTAATGGTCAAAACATCAAAAATGGAATGCAATAAGGTTATTCCTCTAGTATTAGATAAAAATCGATCGTTATTTTTGATTTTATGTCGATTCCTCCATGTCTTCAGCAATGGTTACCAATAATAATCGAAACGTCAAAAGCCTAATGTAGAATTGTTATTCCTCAAGTATTAGATGAGAATCGATGTCTATTTTTTATTTTAAGTCGATTCCTCCATGTCTTCAGCAATGGTTACCAATAAAAACCGAAATGTCAAAAATCCAATATAGAATGGTTATTCCTCAAGTATTAGATGAGAATCAATCGTTATTTTTGGTTTAAAGTCGATTTCTCTATGTCTTCAGCAATAGTTTCCAATAAAAACCGAAACGCCAAAAATCCAATATAGAATGGTTATTCCTCAAGTACTAGATGAGAATCAATCGCTATTTTTGATTTTAAGTCGATTCCTCTATGTCTTCAGCAATGGTTACCAATAAAAACCGAAACGTCAAAAATCCAATATAGAATGATTATTCCTCAAGTACTAGATGAGAATCAATCGCTATTTTTGGTTTAAAGTCGATTTCTCTATGTCTTCAGCAATGGTTACTAATAAAAACCGAAACGTCAAAAATCCAATATAGAATGGATATTTCTCAAGTATTAGATGAGAATCAATCGCTATTTTTGATTTTAAGTCGATTCCTCCATGTCTTCAGCAATGGTTACTAATAAAAACCGAAACGTCAAAAATCCAATATAGAATGATTATTTCTCAAGTACTAGATGAGAATCAATCGCTATTTTTGGTTTAAAATCGATTTCTCTATGTCTTCAGCAATGGTTACTAATAAAAACCGAAACGTCAAAAATCCAATATAGAATGATTATTCCTCAAGTACTAGATGAGAATCAATCGCTATTTTTGGTTTAAAGTCGATTTCTCTATGTCTTCAGCAATGGTTACTAATAAAAACCGAAATGTCAAAAATCCAATATAGAATGGTTATTCCTCAAGTATTAGATGAGAATCAATCGTTATTTTTGGTTTAAAGTCGATTTCTCTATGTCTTCAGCAATGGTTTCCAATAAAAACCGAAACGCCAAAAATCCAATATAGAATGGTTATTCCTCAAGTACTAGATGAGAATCAATCGCTATTTTTGATTTTAAGTCGATTCCTCTATGTCTTCAGCAATGGTTACCAATAAAAACCGAAACGTCAAAAATCCAATATAGAATGATTATTCCTCAAGTACTAGATGAGAATCAATCGCTATTTTTGGTTTAAAGTCGATTTCTCTATGTCTTCAGCAATGGTTACTAATAAAAACCGAAACGTCAAAAATCCAATATAGAATGGATATTTCTCAAGTATTAGATGAGAATCAATCGCTATTTTTGATTTTAAGTCGATTCCTCCATGTCTTCAGCAATGGTTACTAATAAAAACCGAAACGTCAAAAATCCAATATAGAATGATTATTTCTCAAGTACTAGATGAGAATCAATCGCTATTTTTGGTTTAAAATCGATTTCTCTATGTCTTCAGCAATGGTTACTAATAAAAACCGAAACGTCAAAAATCCAATATAGAATGATTATTCCTCAAGTACTAAATGAGAATCAATCGCTATTTTTGGTTTAAAATCGATTTCTCTGTCTTCAGCAAAGGTAACGGATAAGAAAACAACGCAGTTGCTATGGTTACTTATAAAAATTCCTCCCAAATTTTTAGCATTTCACAGAGAGAAGCCTATCCATTCTTACTTAAGCAAGGCTAAATGAGCTATATTAAAACTTTCAAATGAATAAATTTTAAAGAATTTAAAAAATTAAAAAAGTACCATCTAACTCTAGAGTAAAGTACTTTAAAATATAATTTTACTAAAAACTTTATTTAACCTTTTTTGTGGTCCCCAAGGTACTTAATTAGGATATTAAATTTCATCAAAATTGGTTAAGTCATTTTCAAGATATTTAGAAAAAACTAAAAAAGTACTGAAATAAAGTACTAATGTTTGTGGGCCGATATGTACCAAAAACTAATCAGCGCTTCATTTTGTTAAACTAATGGTAGGTTTTCAATTTCATTTCAATCGGTGCAACGGTGTGGAAAAAATCGTGGGCCAAAAAATCGATAACATACATACATCCATACATCCATACATCCATCCATACGCACGCACTAAATGAAAAAATCGCACTTTTTGGCCTCTCGACGAGACCCCATGTAATTTTTGGCAAAACCGCCACGTGCTAAAATTCAACCTAATTGAATACTACAATTTGTGACTTTAATTGAGTCCATGGGTTCCGTAGCCTTTACCTGAGGACCCTTTGAAGCCACGCTTGCCCCGAGAGCGATTGCAATACTTTACCCATGCTTTGCATTGGAGCCCATCATTTTTCTTTGACTCCTGATGATGGGCTCACCCCCGAAATATATCGAATTCAAAACTCAATTTTGTTTTATTTCTTTTTTTGTGAAACCTACCTCGCATCTTGCTCAAGTTTTATTATTATATTAAAATGTTTCACCTAGAACGAACACCTAACTCCTTAAAAACTATTAGATATCTCTTAATATCAAAGTACCTGGAGCCACCGAGCGATGCACGGTAACCCCTGACCCCCCCTCCCGAAACCACACACCTCTCCCCCACCACTGCATCACCACCCCCCCCCCCCCACAACTGCATCTCCTACATCCACCCCACCCCGCACCCAGTTTTTGCATTTCAAGCTTTCTAATGGTCCACATATATATTATGTGTATATTTGTTTATACTGGTACACCAATTTGCCCACATTCGTTCATATTGATAAACATTATAAAAAATAAATAGGAAAATAATAATAAAAAAAATAATCGTATAGGATCTGAAATAAAAACAACAAATTTGGAACTCAAGAGATTTTATACAGCACCCGACAAATTACGAGGATAAGTCAAAATTACCTACACTTTTCGTTCTACAAATTAATTAAACTAAGATAGGAGCCGTGCGCATGCGCATGCGTTGAGTTGGCGCGTCTGTGGTCAAGTGTGCGGAATTTAATCATGATCGCGTCAGTTGTCGTTTAGCATAAGCATGTCAGCTCCACTATCAGATTGCACCAACGAGGAGCAACTAGGAGTGGTCAGATGGCGTGAAAAGTGCTGAAATTCATAGGAGACTTTTGTCCCAATACGGGGAAGTGCTTTATCTCGTAAAAGCGTTTTTTTATGGATCGAAATGTTTAAAAGTGGCCGAACGAGCGTAGCACAAAAAAAGGGAGACCGTCAACTTTGAGACCCTGTGCGATTCATAAAAGGTATATGTTTGGCACCGACTTCAAAAAGTAATTTCATGTTAATATTTCGTAATTTAGTTGTAACTAAATAAGATAATAATTATTTTATACCTTTTAATGTATTTTATTTGTTGCATTTAATTTTTTTGAAGTCGGTTTTATTTTTTTCTTAATTTTTTTTTTTCTAAAAAATAAGCTACAAAGTATTGTAACATTTTGAAATCTTGACAAAATGGGCCAGTTTTTTAATTAACTTGCCATGTTAGTTTACTAGACTTTTTTTACATCAAAGTTAGCTTATGAAATTTTTTTAAAACATTAATCAGGCAATTATATTACTTTCTGTAAAAGTAGAGTACTTATGGTTTTATTTTGAATTCTGGTCAATAGCAGGATTAAAAAATTTCACCAAGTACCAACACCAAATTCCTTAAAAACTATCAATAGCAGGATTATTCAGGATTGGGCAACAAAAATTAAAATAATAAAATATGTAAATTTGGAGCCACAGCATCTCGATATTTAGGGAAGGGTAGCGATTTTCAGCATTTTCAAAAAAATGCCTATAAACTATGAGACTTTGATTAAACAATGTATTTATGTTCAGGAGCGTCTTAAATTGCCCTATACACTGTTCTCGGTTTATCGTTGTGATACGAGACACCCTGTATGTTTAATAGTTAAGTACCTGGAGGCACCGAGCGATGCTCGGTAACTTCTTCCTTGAGTTAAAATCTTTATTTTAATATTATTTTTAATTTAAAATTCTGATAAAAAGGTCGATTTTTATTTGAGAGCCGTTTTCAAATTAAAAAATACAAATATATCTATATAGTATTCGACCACTGTACCCCCCACCTCCACCCTGCCCGACCCCACCCCCGAAACCTCGCCCTACCCTCGGATCCCCCACCACTGCCCCCACCTTCTGCACCCCTCACATCCACCCCCGCTCCGCACCAAGATCGCTTTCTCATCCTCAAAACTTGTTAATAGAGTTTGTTTCATCAAAATCGTTAAAGCCGTTTAAAATATATATATACCTACCTGGAAGACCGAGCTTTGTTCGTGTTTAGTTAATGCTTGACAACAACACACCACAATCACAATACTTCTTCAATGCCTTTGAGAATAAAAGATTAACCCGACCCATTGTCTGTCTGGGTATAAAAGAAAAGATAAACCCATTTTAAATCCCTAAGATTTGCATTTTTCTACCTGAGAATAATTAATTTGATTACGAAAAAACCCCATCAAAAACAATTTTGTCGAAGATGAGACCGTGACAGATCGAATTGTCACCCCAAAAACCTCCTAACCCGTGAATTTCATGAAAATCGGTAGAGCCGTTTTCAAAATAGAACTAAGATACAAATATATAAACAAACATATATATATATATATATATAAATAAATATACAATTTTTGCTCGTTTAATAAGAGTAGATTCATTTAGCTAGTAATCAAAATATCCCTCAATTGAACTGGGGGGGGGGAGCAACCCGATCCTAATAATATTATTGTTACAGTGAAATCGATATAAGAGTTGTCAGATTCGTAATAAATCATATCCGTTTAAATAAATATTCATATATAAATTTTCCCTAGTAAGATAAAAACAATGGCGAAATGTTCTTACATACTAATATTTCATTGTAAGTAAACAAATAAATCATCATAAATCATTGAATACATAGGGAATATTCTTGTTTTGTATTTTTGTCTTTGTTTTTTTGTTTTTAAATGAATATTCAGTTATGTTAAGGTTGATGGAACAACCCGGTATAGTAGTCAAATCATAGGGTAATGTTGCGTATATTGTACCACTTCAATATTTTGTAAAATACTGTAAACTACTCGGATAAACCTCGAACTAAATTGTTATTATATTAATCGAGCAATTCTTGAATATTTATATTACTAGATGCAAGGCCCGCCCTCGCCGGGCCTCTTGCTAACCAGGGCTTCGCTCCGGACCCCCCGCGGCTTGTTTATTGATGTTTTATTAGTTCTGTTATTCTAGAATAAAGTCTTGAATATATACAGGGTGCATCGGAAAGTCCCTTTAACCTGAAAATACCTGCGAACGGAGAATGCAACAGCCACGCAAGTGATGTAACGGTATAGTAAAGCGACTATGCCCGACCTAATGCAAACGACACCAGCGCCCCTAGTGGCGAAATGTGGAAGTTAGCCATTGCAAATCGAAAACGAAAAGAGATAGAGCAAAATTTCCAATTAGAAAGTTTTAGAGCATCAATTAATTAGTACGAAACGATATTTGGTTTACACGGATAAGATAAATTGGCGCCTGTATACCCCAAAAATATCCAAAATCGATGCACTCCATTTTGTGTAAATATTTGAAAGGAATAGCCAGAGGAAAGAAGAAATATGCACAATTTAATGAATAAATACTAGTATGTACTTACATCAATACATTTTGATAACATCACACACAAAAACAAAATAGGTAAACTAAACTCTAAGTCTCATAGTGATAAAAAGTTAATGTAGAGAATGTTCGAAAAGTTCGCCATTGCTCACAATACACGTTTGTATTCGTGTGTTTTCAGACATTACAGTACAGTACAAAGTCACAAACTGCATTTGCACACTGCTACATTTCCGAAATGTAAATATGTAGAGTAGAACAGTCGCGCATAGATTACGGACATTTTTGGATACAGGCAGTAATTTATCCTTTCCGTGTAAACCAAATATCGTTTCGTACTAATTAATTGATGCTCTAAAACTTTCTAATTGGAAATTTTGCTCTATCTCTTTTCGTTTTCGATTTGCAATGGCTAACTTCCACATTTCGCCACTAGGGGCGCTGGTGTCGTTTGCATTAGGTCGGGCATAGTCGCTTTACTATACCGTTACCTCACTCACTTGCGTGGCTGTAGCACTCTCTGTTCGCAAGTATTTTCAGGTTAAAGGGACTTTCCTATGCACCCTATATAATTGAAGATTCTATTTTAATGGCCAGTAATTTTAAAATTTTAATGAAAAATAACCAAAGATGATACAAATATTTTTTTTTAATTAAAATTGATTCGCCCCTGGACCCCCTCGAGCGTCTCGAGCTCGGCTTTCAGATGATCACCTTCATTCCATATTAAGGAGAAACGTTATCCAACATCAGACTTCACATTAATAAATCGTGACTACAGATTTTGTCTTTTTTTTTAATCTTAACCCAAATTTAGGATTTCGTTTAATTCAGATATCAGCAATCTTTTAAATGTATTCAAATTACATACAAGTTGATTAAAAAACAACTAGATATCTTAATAATATCCTAATAAAAAGGGTTGTATATTTTAGCCGCACCATTAATTTAAAAACGTAATATCTACTCTTATTAAACGAGCAAAAATTGATTATATATTTATTTATATATATATATATATATATATTTGTATCATTGTTCTATTTTGAAAACGGCTTTACCGATTTTGATGAAACAAATTCTATTAACAAGTTTTCAGGATGAGAAAGCGATCTGGCTAGGTCTGGACCTCGACAAATTTAATCGTAATTGATCTTTTCTTAATTAAAGTAATTATTGACAGATGAAAATCTCAATAAAAAAATTTGTTTATATTTTTTTCAATTATGTTTTATTTTTAATTGGTTTTTTTAATTTTAAAACCCACTAATAGGTTATAGCAAATATTAATATATTATATTATTATATTATATTAGGAATTTTTTTATTTCGTAAAATTTTTCCTCTTACTACAAACACGGACTAAAAACATTATCGCAAGCACGAGAAGATCAAGAACAGTCGATGGTGGGGATGTAATCTCCGAAGTCGAAGCTCAAATAAAATGTATACGCTAATGCATGTAAAATAATTGGTTCAATAAAATTTATTATTATTATTAGGAATTTTTTGGGGAATCATGAGGTGGGGAAGACCAATCGACTTGATTGGGGAATAATGGAATTGAAATAATTATCGGAAAAGAGGTTTTTTTATCTAATTAGATTTTTCCTCTTATTAAAAACAAGGACTAAAGATGAATAAGGACAATCGATGGTGGAGAAGTAATCTCCGGAATCGAAGCAAAAATATAATGTATACATTAATTAATGTAAAATAATTGGTTTAATAAAACTTATAAAAAAAAATTAGGAATTTTTTGTTTGTTTATAATTAAAAGGTGTCTAAATCATAACAAAACATGTGTGTTTACAAATAAAGTGGTTCAAGTGGTTTTTTTTTATATAACTTAGAAACAAATCTTATTTAATTTTATGTTTTTATTTCAGATACTATACGATTATTTTTTTTCCTATTTTTTCATTTTTTTTTTATAATGTTTATCAATATGAACGGATGTGGGCAAATTGGTGTACGAGTAAACAAATATACACATAATATATATGTGGACCATTAGAAAGCTAGAAATGCAAAAACTGGGTGCCGGGTGGGGTGTATGTAGGAGATGCAGTTGTGGGGGATACGGGGGTGGGGGAGAGGTGTGTGGTTTCGGGGGGGGGGTCAGGGTTACCGTGCATCGCTCGGTGGCTCCAGGTACTTTTCATTAAATTTACAAATATTTTGAAAAAAAAATGAATCAGCACAAAAATATTCATGAATTCATTGAAAATGTTGCGTTTTTTTAATTAAAGGTGCCGCTAAATTATACAATTATAAAGAATCCGGCCCGCGAGATCCTATATGTCATGTTGAATCCGGCCCGCGGACAAAAAAGGGTTGGGCACCACTGTCTTACGTGATAACAACCAAACCTAAACTAAAATAAAATATTACATTCCACAAAGCCAAAATTAAATAAATTTCGAGTTTATAATTTAACTTCTTGGATTTATATGGGTCGTTACTTTAAACAAATCGCGCTTGAGTGTAAATGGGGAAAGTATATGGGCAGCGAGAAAGAGTATCTTAGAAGAATTTATTTCTTGTTTTATTAACCAAATTAAACACGCAAGTGAAACACTATACCCGACAACAAAGAAACAACAGACGTAGTAAATCAAAATTACATTCTTCTCTAGTAAAAGAGAATCTGACGCATTTTAATTTGAACACGAACAACTAACAAATGAACAAACATCGTGATGTCCTTGATCCAGAATTGGAAAATAATAAAAAATTTTAAGAAAAAATAAAAACCGACTTCAAAAAATTAAATGCAAAAAATAAAATACACTAAAAGGTATAAAATAATTATTATCTTATTTAGTTACAACTAAACGACGAAATATTAACACGAAATTACTTTTTTGAAGTCGGTGCCAAACATATACCTTTTATGAATCGCACTCGACGGATCTTACTTAGTACGTTTGGATGGTATGCTCGCTTATAGATATAGTTTGTTTGGTACCGAATTCAAAAAGTAATTTCGTGTTAATATTTCGTCGTTTAGTTGTAACTAAATAAGATAATATTTATTTTATACCTTTTAGTGTATTTTATTTGTTGCATTTAATTTTTTGAAGTCGGTTTTTATTTTTTCTTAAAAATTTTTATTTTCTCTTTTTAGTGATGTTATTAATAGTGATCATATCATCAGAACTTGACCAAATTAATATGACACCATCCCTAAGACACCACCTTTCGGATAAAAAAAGAACCATCGAAATCGGTTCATAAACAAAGAGGTTAGGTCTAAACAAACCTAATAAAAAAGGTCTAATACCTATGAAAAAAAATCGAAAAATATGGGACCAATCGGAAGCTAGACTGGACCCAATGCAAAAAAAATTTTCAAAATCGGTTGACAATTGGCGGAGATATGAGGTAACATAGGCACAAAAAAAAAAAAAAAAAAAAAAAAAAATTCAGTCGAATAGAGAACCTCCTCCTTTTTTGAAGTCGGTTAAAAACAAATAAACTGACGTGTTCTGATGTGGCCATCCACTTGACTTTACCATACAATCTGGCCCCTCTCTTGTATTTAATATTTAATCAAATTATCTATAATCATGTAGGAGGGTTTGTTTTTGCATTTTTAGACTTCTGGGACCCCACTGATTATGTATACAAAATTTGGCTGAATTGGGTTCATAGACCTTTATTTTCATTTTTTGGCCTTACAACCCCCCCCCCCATTTTTTGTGGTTAGATTTTGCATTTTTAGTCTTCTGGGGGCTCACGGATTATGTATACAAAATTTGGTTGAGTTTTCTCAAATGGACTAGATTTTTAATTTTTAACCCCCCTCCACCCCCCTAATTTTGGGTCGATATGTACCAAAATATAATCATCTCTTAATCTCCATCGACCAAAACTACGTGTGAAATTTGGTTTCGATATTCTCACTAGTTTTTGAGCTAGCTCTTCCACAAAAATTTAGTAACGCACAGACTAACAGACATTTTGACAAAACAATTGTTATCTCGAAAAAAATAATTTTTTCGATGTTCACTTATAAGGGCTTTTTTGTAGACCGAAATGCCATGGTTTTGCTCAATTTTTTTAATCAAAATAGTTTCAGCCGTTTTGGAAAAAAAGAAGAAAAAAAAACACTTTTTTCATGCACGATTACAATACTTGACAATACCCTGAATGGTAAAGTAAAAAATTTGGAAAATGAATCCGAGGAGGTTAAAAAAGGTGGTTGTAATTTTTTAAGGAAAAAAAAAGATGTTATTTTGATATTCCATAAGGAAATTCTAACTGGCTTTCGAGTCAAGTAAGAGCAAAAAATTTACAACATCCACGCTATACTGACCCCATGAAAAATTATATTTATAATTAAAAAAGACTGATGATGAGGGCCAAGCATTCGAAACTATAGTCTAAAACAAATAAATAATATATATACCGGGTGAGTTTTTTATCTTGAGACAGTCTTATAAGTCAAAAACAGTGCATTATACGAAAAAAGTTTCAAATAAAAGTTTATATATATCGAGGGGGAAACTAAACTACGTATTGTTTATTGAAGAAGAACAAGCTTTCAACGGTATTTCAATGTCAAGTTCTGTTTTTTAAATAAAACCCTATATTTTTCTTCACATCTACTTAAACTACAAAAAAAAAACATGAACACATTGTATTTTTTGATAGGACATCAAATAAATAAAATAAATGAATCAATTAGATCTCAAAAAAATCCTAATAATTATTTTTAACAATTATTTAATTTAAGTATCAAATAATAATGATTAAATAATTAATTAGTAATAATTAATTATTAAATAAATAATCAAATAATCGAAAAGTCACAACAATGAAAATAAGTGTTTATAACGATATTAAACCTTCGTTATACACAGATTTAAGAGATTATTTTCTACTTAATAAAACTACTTAAAATTCTTGAGCTTAAAAAAGTTTATTTCTCTTGTCAATCCAGTAGATAGTTATATTGTATTTCCAAAATAAAAATGAAGCATTTTTTTGTTGAAGACAGAATTGAAATGGTATTAATTTATGTGTTGAATGTGGAAGAAGTGTTATGGGGCTGCCATTGAAATGACAAATGGATGCCGAGCGTTTTCCTGACAGGGATACACCCTCACGAGCTTCATTTTATCGTGTTGTAAATCTGTTTAAAAAAACAGAAAGTGTAAAGGCTGCGAAGAAACTACAAAAGGCCAAAATAACAAAATTGGAACTGGAATTCATCCAGAAGACTTGGGATACACTCTGGAATATTACAGACCAATGTCGAAAAATTATTATTAAATTATTTATTTTATCATTAAATATTTGATCATTATTAGTTGAATAATTGTTAAAAATAATTATTATAATTTTTTTTTGAGATCTAATTGATTTAATCATTTGTTTATTTGATGTCGGATGAAAAAATATTTCTTATAAAAGTTGCTCAGTTTTTTTTTTTTTTTTGAAGATTAAGGATCAGTAAAGAAATATATAGGGTTCTATTTAAAAAACAAAAGTTCATCTTGAAATACTCTTGAAAGCTTGTTCTAGGTCGACAAACATATATATATATATATATATATATATATATATATATATATATATATATATATATACCAGGTGTACCGGAAAGTCATCACCGGTTTTTCTAACAGATGTCGCTAGGCTTAAGTATGCAATGTTATGATTTGACACATATGCATTTTATTCTACTGACATCAAGCTTCAAAGCTATACATGTTATATTTTGCGAAAGTAACACCTTCATAGATTTATACCTCTTTGAAAATGTCAAGTTTCATGCCTGAAAACGTGCATTTGCGGCACGCATTACTTTTCTTATTTAATCAAAAGAAAAAAGCCGCTGAAAGTCATCGTTTGCTGGTAGAAACTTACGGTGAACATGCTTTAACCTTAAAAACATGTGAGGTGTGGTTTCGAAAATTCAAAAGTGGTGATTTCGATGTGCAAGATAAAGAACGTTCTGGTAGACCAAAAAAGTTTGAAGATGCGAAACTACAGGAGTTATTGGATGAAAACCCAACCCAAACTAAAAACAATTGAAAAAACAATACACCGACAACAAATGATCAATTTGAACCACGCATTGATCGAAAAACATCCAGAATGGGCCCGAAGACACGGTAAAGTGATCTTACAACACTATAACGCGCCGTCTAATAAAGCAAAACCGGTCAAGGAAGCGTTGAAAGCACTTGGGTGGGACATATTATCGCACCCGCCGTACTCTCCAGACCTTGCCCCGTCCGACTATCAACTTTTAACATCGATGGGACACGCGCTTGCAGAGCAGCACTTCGCCAATTTCGAAGAAGTTAGAAAATGGCTCGATGAATGGTTTTGCTCAAAGGACAAACAGTTTTTTTGGGATGGCATCCATAAATTGCCAGAAAGATGGGCAAGATGTATAGAATCAAATGGCCAATACTTTGAATAAATAAACTTTACATTTTCTTAAAAATTACGTAGTTTTTTTTTCGAAAAAACCGGTAATGACTTTCCGGTACACATTATATATATATATATATATATTCCTTTTAATTGATAACGTCCTCCTTTTTTCGAAGTCGGTTAACAAGGCTTAATAAAATAAATAAATAAACACATGTTGTCACTTATAAGAAAATGGATTTAGTAAAATACACAATATATATTTTGCAGTAATAAGTGAGTACTTACTTCTTCAAAAATGCATGCAAATGAATGATATTATTTTCTTGAATAAAATTATTATTTCTCCCTATCTTTTTATTTAATGGACTTTCAATGAGTTTTTAAGAATTCCCCCCCCCCCTTTTTTTGTGAATTATATATTGTAAGAAAATGAGTTTTGAAATGTTCCCCCGGGTACTGACGCTGACGTCAATTAAAACTTATTAAAAAATGTTCTAATGAAAAAATTGCTATTCATTTATTCATATTATTATTACTTGAGGCGATGGTAGTTGCCTATAACGAAACCAAAGGGATTATTTGCTCAACAAGATTTTTTTAATCCCCCGGCCTGACTATTAAAAGATCTAATTTTAGACAAATTAAGATTTTAGTTTCAATTTTTTCTGAATTTTTTTACTTTATCCAATGCAAAGCATGGGTAAAGTATTGTAATCGCTCTCGGGGCAAACGTGGCTTCAAAGGGTCCTCAGGTAAAGACTACGGAACCCATGGACTCAATTAAAGTCACAAATTGTAGTATTCAATTAGGTTGAATTTTAGCACGTGACAGTTTTGCCAAAAATTACAAGGGGTCTCGTCGAGAGGCCAAAAAGTGCGATTTTTTCATTTAGTGCGTGCGGATGGATGTATGGATGTATGGATGTATGTTATCGTTTTTTTGGCCCATGATTTTTTCCACATCGTTGCACCGATTGAAATGAAATTGAAAACCTAGCATTCTTTTAACAAAATGAAGCGCTGATTAGTTTTTGGTACATATCGGCCCACAAACATTAGTACTTTATTTCAGTACTTTTTTAGTTTTTTCTAAATATCTTGAAAATGACTTAACCAATTTTGATGAAATTTAATATCCTAATTAAGTACCTTGGGGACCACAAAAAAGGTTAAATAAAGTTTTTAGTAAAATTATATTTTAAAGTACTTTTCTCTAGAGTAAGATAGTACTTTTTTAATTTTTTTAAATTCTTTAAAATTTATTCATTTGAACGTTTTAATATACTCAAGTTTGAGTTGTTTGCCATAAAAGAATTTAGTCTTTTTGATTTTAAGTCGATTCTTTCACGTTTTCAGTAGAGGTTGCCATTAATAGTCAAAACATCAAAAATGGAATGCAATAAAGTCATATTATTACTTCTAGTATTAGATGAGAATCGATCGTTATTTGTGATTTTAAGTCGATTTCTCCATGTCTTCAGCAATGGTTACCAATAATAATCGAAACGTCAAAAACCTAATGTAGAATTGTTATTCCTCAAGTATTAGATGAGAATCAATCGCTATTTTTGATTTTAAGTCGATTCCTCTATGTCTTCAGCAATGGTTACCAATAAAAACCGAAATGTCAAAAATCCAATGTAGAATGGTTATTCCTCGACTATTAAATGAAAATTATTTTTGAATTAATGTCAATATGAACCACAAATTGCAAGTGATATCTGATTAATAATAAAGGAACAAACATATTAATATTTCAAATGAATTTGGATAAAGTTTAGCAACGATCCGTTGCAGTTTATTTTTGTTTGTTAACAGAACCAAAGGCATCTGACATACCTACTATTCCAGGCTTATCAAATAGAGTTTTCATTCTGATTCTCCATCATGTGATAATTGATAACATTCCAATTGTTTCTGCATATATTTACAAATTTTTTACTTTACCATAGAGGGTATGGTCAAGTATTGTAATCGTGCATTTTTCCTTCTTTTTTTTCGAAATATCTCAAAAACGGCTGAAACTATTTTGATTAAAAAAATTGAGCAAAACCATGGAATTTCGGTCTACAAAAAAGTTTTAATAATTGAACATTGAAAAAATTATATTTTTTGAGATAATAATAGTTTCGTCAAAATGTCTGTTATTCTGTTAGTCTGTAGCGTTACCAAATTTTTATGAACGAGCTAGCTCAAAAATAATATCAAAACCAAATTTCACCTGTAGTTTTAGTTCATTGAGATTAAGAGCTGATTATATTTTAGTGTATATCGATCCAATATTAAGGTGGGTGGTGAGTGCGGGGGGTTAAAAATTAAAATTATAATATTTTCAAACTAAAAAAAAACAAGAAAAATGAAATATACTAAAAAATGAACCTATAATAACAAAACAAAAAAAAATCTGGCGGCAAAATTGAGGGGCGGGGGGGGAGCAAAAAATAAAAATATAAGCCATTTGAACAAACTCAAACAAATTATGTATACATAATCAGTGAGCTCCCAAAAGACTAAAAATGCAAAAAAGAACTTGCCAAAATCGGGGGGGGGGGGAGGGGGATGAAATTCTAAGCTCTTGTACCAATCTCAAGCAAATTTTGTATATGTTGTAGTAAAAGCCCGTTTTTAGTTAAGAACGTGTTCTTACCAGTTAAAACGCGTTTCATTGAATACCTTTGTGGCAACTAGAATTTACTCATATTGGTTGAGTTTGATTCAAGGGTCTAGATTCTAGAATCTTCATTTTTGACTTTCCGTCTCATTTCGGGTGTTTATTTTCAAAAAGATTTTAACGAAAATGTCAAATATTAGAAGCAAAGTTGTAGAGGATGTCATTTTTGGCATTTTCGTTTAAAATTTTTTTTAAAATAAACACCCAAAATGAGACGGAAGTTCCAACCAAGATCAGTAAATTCTTGTTGCCACAAAGTTATTCAATAAATGCATTTTAACTAGCATAAGCTCGTTCTTTCTAAAAATTGGCTTTTACTGCAACATATACATAATCAGTGGGCCCCCAGTAGTCTAAAAATTCAAAAACTAACCCCCTCCCCTACATGATTATAAATAATTTTATTAAATATTAAATATAAAAGAGGGGCCAGCGTGTATGGTAAAGTCAAGTGGATGGCCGCATCAGAACGTGCCAATTTATATGAAATAATTGAAAAGTTTTTGTTTTTTGCGGAGAGTAGCAGAGTTGTTGATTCACAAAGAGAAACAAAGAGGTTGTCCTCTGCTTGATGAAAATAAACATATACACATATATATCGAAATTATATCATCATCATTGAGTATACCGTCCTAAGACTGGTTTGATGCAACAATCCGTCTCCACTCGACTCTGTCCCCCGCCAGCTGTTTAACCTCTCTAAATGTCTGGCATCCCATATCCCCAATTATTTGGTTGAAATATTCTAATCTGGTTCTTCCCCTTCCCTTTTCTTTCCCACCTCCCCCTCCAAGATATCCCTAAGCAGTCCCCCATGTCTCAGTGTGTGCCCCATCATCTGACCTCTTCTCTTCTTCAGACTCTTCCACAAGGTTCTTCTTTCTCCGATTCTTCCAAGAACTTCTTCATTTGTAATTTTATCCATCCATTTGATATTCATCATTCTTCTGTAGCACCACATTTCGAAAGCCTCCAATCTCTTTCTCTCCGCTTTTCCAATTGTCCAGGTTTCACACCCGTACATGGCTATGCTCCATACATATGTCTTCAATAGCAACTTCCTGTTTGCTAAGCTGATTGAGGAGGAGCATAGTAGTTTTTGTTTTGTATTAAACCCCATTTTTGCTTGGGCAATTCTTGATTTAATTTCGTTTTTGCTCCTCCCATCCCATGTTATTTTACTTCCTAGGTAGCGGAATTCCTTAACTCCTTCTAGGTTTTCTTGGTTAATTTTGATGCATTCCTGTCTCGTTTGTTCTTTTTTGTACATACTAGGACCTTGGTTTTATTCTTGTTTATTTTCATTTTGATTTCTTCTATTAGGATTTGGTTAATTCCATTCAGGGCGTCCTCTAATTCTTTTTTATTGCTTCCTAGAAGGGCAATGTCATCGGCAAATCTTAACATAGCGATCTTTTGACCTTGGATTTCTATACCTGTATCAATTTTGTCTTTGAATTCTTTAATCGCTTCTTCTATGTATAAGTTGAAAATCATGGGTGACAGCACACATCCTTGTCTTACCCTTTTTTTATTTTGGCTTCTCTTTGCTCATCTCCAATATTTATAATTGCCGTCTGGTTTTGATATAGATTGTAGATTAGTCTTCTCTCTCTGAATTTTATTCCCGCCTGTTTTAATATTTTAAACATAATTTCCCAATTGACATTATCGAATGCTTTTTCTAGGTCTGTGAATCCGATGTAGACAGATTCTTCCCTGATAAAAGCCCTTTCTATTATTAGTCTAAGAAGAGAATTGCTTCTCGGGTGCCTCTGTTTCTTCTAAAGCCGAACTGGTCTTCCCCAGATTTTCTTCAACTCTTTGTTCTATTCTTCTCTGGAAATTATATATTTGTATATATATATATATGTTAACATTTAAATGAAAGCGAAAGTTAAAACTTTTTATCAGGTCACTGCCCTATTTTGGTGCAATTGGGACCTGATTCGTTTTGATACTGAACCAAGAGTTGAAAAAAGACAGGACCCAGCCGGGTATGATCCGGCATCCTCTGCGTTAAGCCTGCAAATGCCTTCTCCATTTAGGCGATGGATCCCCTGACTAGATCCTATAATCAAATCTTATATATATTCAACTCTCTAGTTCAATCGCGTTTTTCTTCTATTTTCCTAATAGTATGGTTGTTATAAATTTACTACAATTCTCATCTGTCTGATTCTTTGGGGAATCGAAACAGATGAATTCTATCTAGTCAGGGGATCCATCGCCTAAATGGAGAAGACATTTGCGGGCTTAACGCAAAGGATGCCGGATCATACCCGGCTGGGTCCTGTATCTTTTTCAACTCTTGGTTCAGTATCAAAACGAATCAGGTCCCAATTGCACCAAAATAGGCCAGTGACTTGATAAAAAGTTTTAACTTTCGCTTTCATTTAAATGTTAACATATAAACATTCTAAATAAAATTTATTATTGAAAAACTGAACAAAATTCATCTGCAAAGAGAAACAAAGAGATTGTCCTCTGCTTGATGCAAATAAACATATACACATATATATCAAGATGATATATCTATCAGCCAGTGACGAAGGAACACCAAGTTTTCAATATCCATATGATATTGACTCAATGAAAAACATTTATAATTGAAGAAAGACTGATGATGAAGACCAAGTCTTCGAAACTATAGTCTCAAACAAATAAATAATATATATATACAGATATATCATCTTGATATATATGTGTATATGTTTATTTGCATCAAGCAGAGGACAATCTCTTTGTTTCTCTTTGTGAATCAACAACTCTGCCACTCTCGGCAAAACAAAAACTTTTCAACTAAAATTCATCTGTTTCGATTCCCCAAAGAATCAGACAGATGAGAATTGTAGTAAATTATATATATTATTTATTTGCTTGAGACTATAGTTTCGAAGACTTTTTTCTAACTGGCTCCCAGCTAAGAAAAGATAAAAAAAAATTCAATATCCATACGGTATTGACTCCATGAAAAATAATATTTATAATTAAAAAGACTGATGATGAAGACCAACGAAACTATAGTCTCAAACAAATAAATAATATATATACAGATATTTAATTTCGATATATATGTGTGTATGTTTATTTGCATCATGCAGAGGACAACCTCTTTGTTTCTCTTTGTGTGGCAATTTATATATATATATATATATAATTTGTACAAAATCTATTGCGTGCCAAATTTGGCACGTGTGCCACGTATTTGCCACCCTTGTCCTATATCATAAAATATTATTATTTTATATTTTTGACCCAACAAAAATACCACCTCTCCCAAAATATTCATTCGTTTAAAAATTTTATGCGAATTTTAATAAAATAATCAATTACCCAAATACAGTTGTATATATATCGTGATCGTTACAAAAAACAAGAGAGGTAATCAAAAGGCCATTTTTGTTAAGAATTTCCCTTGAATAAACACCAGCCCTCTCCTACTAATTAGATAAGCCCTTAGACTAGCTTACAGTTAGACCTCAATTCGTGTCTCAAACAGGTAAACTGAAGATTGTTGAGTGCAAATACGTTTGATTCCATTTAAACCTAATCTCACCAATTGTATTTCAATCCTGTTTATTAAACGAATCAATTTCAATTGAAATTAAAGTCGTGTAATAAACTGAAGTGCAAAAAAATCGTCCCACCAATAAAAAATTTATTAAATAGCAAATTATTCTTAAAATTTTTACAAATATTCATATAATTTGTTCTATTAACTCTTAAACTAACATATTCAATAAATATTATTGATAATTTTTAAATTTTATAAAAAAAAAAATAAGTGAAATTAAATTAAAAGATACAATTACAAATGCTTGATCCCATCCACAATCTAGGTATTCGCATTTCATTAGGAGCATTTCGAACCAGCCCTATAAAAAGTATATGTCCTGAATCCGGAGAACCGCCACTAAATACTAGAAGACAAATACTTGGAATGAGTTATATAACGAAAATAAAACCATGTATCACACACCCAACATATTTGTCTGTATTTGAGACACCTCTTCTTCATCTCTACAATAGACGTCTTAATACAACAAAACCATTTAACATAAGACACAAAGACTTAATTAAACAATATAGCCAGTGCCTAGAACAAATCGTACAAATTATAAACCCTCCAGAACCCCCTTGGACACTAGAAAAATTAAATATAATCTGGAGTCTTTCAAAATATAAAAAACATGAAACGAACCCAGCAATATTTATAAATAAGTTCCTAGAAATTAAATCAAGATTTTCCAACTATACATTTATATACACAGATGGATCCAAAATTAATAACTCTACTGGTTGCTCATTCGTAACTAACAACACAGAAAAATCATATAGGCTATCAGACTACTCGAATGTATTCACCGCCGAATTAAAAGGAATAGAATTAGCACTCAAATATATAATAAAACAGAACAGCAACGAACATTTTATAATCTGTACCGACTCGTCTAGTTCTCTAAAAGCATTGGAAATAATGTATTCATTACACCCACTAATTCAAAATATCATAAATCTCAATGACAACATTATAAAAAAGGGAACAGGACTCTATTTTATTTGGATACCCGGTCATATTGGACTACCAGGAAATGAAAGAGCAGACAAACTTGCAAGAAAAGCTGCCTGCAAACCAACTTCAGACTTCGATACCAATTTTTATAATGATATAAAGATATATATCAAGGGAGAAATACTAAAGCAATGGAAAGATGAATGGCTTCATCTAACTGATAATAAACTGAAAGAAGTAATGCCAAGCATAGGTACACGACCAAAGTTAATGACCTCGAGGAAAATTCAAACAATATTAACACGACTACGATTAGGTCATTGCTTCTTCAGCCATGGTCATCTTCTGAGGAATGAGACACCTCCTTGGTGCACCACATGTAATAAAACTGTTGCTCACATTCTTGTAGAGTGTCCAATCTATGAGAGAGAAAGAGCCCAAAATAATATAAATCGTAGTATGAAAGAAATTCTAAACAACACACAAGATGATAACATCAATAATATAATCAAATTTCTAAAAAATATAAATTTTCTATATCTTATATGAAAAAATGCGATAACTAAATCTATTTAACTTATCTAATCTGAGGCGCTAATGACCCTTGCCGTTGATGCGCCCTTAAACACCTATATATAATAATAATTCAATTACAAATTATCATACTTTTTCAATATCACTTTACATTTAAATAATGTTTTAATAAAATGTTATCATTTGACAGTAGCCTACTTGAGTTTTTTTAACAAATAATAACCAATCTATGAATTTCGGTGAAAAGGGTTTGAGTATTTATTTATTTATTTGTGATCAAAGAAATAATTTAATGAGAAAAAGTCAAGACAGAACAATGTTGCAGATTGAATCCCTCTTTTTAAATCAAATTTTCAAATAGGAAAATGTAGACACATTAAAATGTTTTTATGCAAAATATTAGATGTAGTAAAAAGAAATCCATTATTTTTGTATGAAATTGAAAGTTTTATTTAACATACTTAGAATGATCCGATTTAGATCAAATATACGCCGTTTTGTTCGATAACTTGTTACCATTTTGAAGGTAATTACATTATGCCTCTCTTATAGAAGCCCTTGTCCCTATTGCCAAAAAAACTGGGACACCTTTTATTATAGGTGTTGATTTTTTCATTCCCTTATGATAACATATTAGGGTTACAAAAATAGACATAAACATTTTTTATTATTATTGACGTGGCAACGTCTTGTAATTCGATGAAGCCGGCTGCACTCTCGAAAAAACATGACTCATCTGAGACGTTCCATTTAAGGCTTGAAGTGAAAGCGAGAGCGCGGAACGAGCGACAAAGATTGTTTCTTTCTATTTTCTCTCTCACTCGCACACTCCTAGCCCCAATGCCCAACTCGTATTCCATCTCTTTCCCTCGTGAGCGCTATACTCTAGTCTGACTGCTTGCTTGCTTACTCATATATATAAACCCTACTATGTCCTTTCTATTTTCAACTTCCTCTGATGGACATTCAACAAGTGATCTATCCTAAATAATTATAGATTTTTTTTAAAAACTAAGAAAAACCTAGGGAACGGGGGGGCCTTTTTTATAAAAGGACAGAGAGGGGGGGAGAAACTCATGAGCAAGCAAGAAGGAGATAAATGAATGCCCAAGAAGGAGCGCGCGCTTTTAAATTAGATAGAAGGAGAGGAAGGAGATTTTCGATGGAAAGGATAAATAAAGCACTCACGACGAAGAGGAAGAAAAAGAACAAAGTTAGCTGCGCAATAGATGGAGAAAAATCGGTTGTCTGTAAAGTCGGTTTACTGACGATAGTTGAACGTGACAACGTCATGAAAATACCATTCTATCAGTATTTACTTATGACGTTGTCACGTTCGATCGTCAGTAAAGCCGACTTTGGTGCACCGATTTTTTATTAGGTTCAGTTATCTGCCAAATTTCATTCTTCTAAATTCTTCCATAGTGGATATATTAAATAAAAACAATTTTCCCACCCGAAATTTAGAGGCCTGTAACTTGGAGGAGAAGTGAAAAATTATATAAAAAAAACCCTGAAAAATCACCCTTTAAAAATTTGCATCAATTTTGAAACACCCTGTATAAAATAGAATTTTCAAAATATTCACTTTGTGTAATTTAGAGCTGAGTGTAGGTAGATTAGACATTAAGATGGGAAACACTGATCGGAGAATCAGAATTGAGACTTGGCACCCGCATAAATCTATATTATCATTGAACGCACCGAGCTGTTTATCAATAACGCTTATTGAGCAGGAGGTAAAACGCAAGTAAACAGCGATTACGATTTCCAATTACACATGTCGGCCACAAAATAAATGAATCGTAAATTATTTTAAAAGATCTTTAACCTTGATTTTAAATAAAATAGTAGTTGATTACTATTTACTGTAGGCCAGTGATTCAAAACTGTAATCTGTGACGGCCTATTCCATGAAATTAGTAAGAGTTCCTATCCAAAAAGTATATCTCTTTGAATGTCAAATTTCTATTACGTCAAAATTTTGTTGTTTAATATCTAATGGGACTCAAAAATAGGTCAAAATGGCCTGTTTCGTCAATTTATCAAATCTGTCAATATCTCAAAACTCGGGAAATTGCATGATAATCAGTGTATGTTTTTTTTTTTTTTTTTTTTTTTAATGCAATCGAATGCAAGAAGGGGTGCACCAGTAAAGATGCAGCCCTATGGATCTCGAAAGACCCTTGCATTACCGAAGAAGAGGAAAGTTGATTAAGTGAGAGGGTGTAGACGTAGGTGTCTATGCACTCCGGTTTTGAAGGTTTGAAGATTATAGGTGCTGGGAAAGATAGAGGCTGGGAGAGAGTTCCAGTTCCTTGAAGTCATGGGGATATATGTATTCGCGAATGAAGTGGTCCGGCACTTTTCCAATTTGACCGCGAAAGAGTGTTGGGAGTCGGCAAAACGAGTGCTACGTGCAAAGCATGCTTTGGGGGAATTATTGATTTTATCTCATCAGAGCACCTGCCGTGATAGTATCTATAGAAAAGGGAAAGGGCAGAGACATCTCTTCGATGAGTCAGCGAGTCGAGGGAGTCGGTGAGGGTAGAATCGTCAATTAGCCTGACGGCTCGTTTCTGAATTGCATCAAGGGTAGCAAGAGAATATTTTGAGGCTCCTCTCCATAGATGAGAGCCGTATTCGAGACAGGGAGCGGATTTGGGCCTTGTAGATGGTGAGAAGTTGTGGGGGTTTGTAAAATCGCTTGGACCTGAATAAGAAGCCAATCTTCCTTGCTGCAGATTTCGCCACAGAGGAGATGTGTTCATTCCAAGACAGGTCAGATGCGACAGAGACGCCCAGCATGGATAGGCTGTCACACATTTTCAGGGTATTCGAATCGAAGTGAATATCAGGGAAATCTTTATTTTCGCGCCTAGAAATTAGACAACATTGAGTCTTGTTTGAATTGAAGTTAACTAAATTTTGAGAGCCCCATTTATTCAGTTTGTCTAGGTCGAGAGTAATTGAGGAGGCAACGTTGATTCGATTATTCGGGAGTGAGGGTTTGCCGTGTAGAGTGCTATCGTCGGCGTAACAATGAGTGGGGTTTGCCGTTTGATCGAAAAGGTCGTTTATATAAAATAGGAAGAGTGTGGAGGAGATAACGGAGCCCTGGGGAACACCAGAGTTTGTGGAGAACGATGGATGTAACTCTACTGGAATCCGCATTGTTAGGTTTACGAGGAGAAATGTTTGTTTAATTTGATTATTTTTATTAAGATTAATTATAAACATTTAAAATCTTTTTTTTAATATTAATTCGTTGGTGGTGGTGGTGCCGTGGGGTTCTGGGTCCCTTTCACCACTCGCGACCAAAGGAGCAGATCCAAAATAAGTAGATGGTGAGATAAGAAATAGGATTTACTATCTGGATTTGCATTTTGAAAGTATTTTGAAAATATTGAAAATTACCCCCTCCCTACCTCCCCTCTTTAGTTGGTATATAAGGAGAGGGAGCAAGGCAGAAGAGCCATTTGTGCTCGGACCTTCTTAGTGGGGAAACCTCTATGAAAATTGTTTTTTCCCGCCCTTATTAAATATAATTAACACCTTGCATTATTTAACGACATTTTGTAGAATAAAATTAAGTGACTTGTTACATTAATTATCCTTAAGGACATTTTTATAATCTTCATCCAAATTGAACCAAATTTTAGTTTTAGGTCTATTTAACAACATTTTGAATCAAATTAAGTGACTTGTTGCATTAATTATCCTTAAAGGCCATTTTTATAATCTTCAACCGAATTGCACCAAATTTTAGTTTTAGCTATCTTAACAACATTTTGAATCAAATTAAGTGACTTGTTACATTAATTATCCTTAAGGACATTTTTATAATCTTCATCCAAATTGAACCAAATTTTAGTTTTAGCTATTTAACAACATTTTGAATCAAATTAAGTGACTTGTTCATTAATTATCCTTAAGGACATTTTTATAATCTTCATCCAAATTGAACCAAATTTTAGTTTTAGCTATTTAACAACATTTTGAATCAAATTAAGTGACTTGTTCATTAATTATCCTTAAGGACATTTTTATAATCTTCATCCAAATTGAACCAAATTTTAGTTTTAGCTATTTAACAACATTTTGAATCAAATTAAGTGACTTGTTCATTAATTATCCTTAAGGACATTTTTATAATCTTCATCCAAATTGAACCAAATTTTAGTTTTAGCTATTTAACAACATTTTGAATCAAATTAAGTGACTTGTTCATTAATTATCCTTAAGGACATTTTTATAATCTTCATCCAAATTGAACCAAATTTTAGTTTTAGCTATTTAACAACATTTTGAATCAAATTAAGTGACTTGTTCATTAATTATCCTTAAGGACATTTTTATAATCTTCATCCAAATTGAACCAAATTTTAGTTTTAGCTATTTAACAACATTTTGAATCAAATTAAGTGACTTGTTCATTAATTATCCTTAAGGACATTTTTATAATCTTCATCCAAATTGAACCAAATTTTAGTTTTAGCTATTTAACAACATTTTGAATCAAATTAAGTGACTTGTTCATTAATTATCCTTAAGGACATTTTTATAATCTTCATCCAAATTGAACCAAATTTTAGTTTTAGCTATTTAACAACATTTTGAATCAAATTAAGTGACTTGTTCATTAATTATCCTTAAGGACATTTTTATAATCTTCATCCAAATTGAACCAAATTTTAGTTTTAGCTATTTAACAACATTTTGAATCAAATTAAGTGACTTGTTCATTAATTATCCTTAAGGACATTTTTATAATCTTCATCCAAATTGAACCAAATTTTAGTTTTAGCTATTTAACAACATTTTGAATCAAATTAAGTGACTTTTTCATTAATTATCCTTAAGGACATTTTTATAATCTTCATCCAAATTGAACCAAATTTTAGTTTTAGCTATTTAACAACATTTTGAATCAAATTAAGTGACTTTTTCATTAATTATCCTTAAGGACATTTTTATAATCTTCATCCAAATTGAACCAAATTTTAGTTTTAGCTATTTAACAACATTTTGAATCAAATTAAGTGAGTTAGAACTCGAGTTATAAATAAAAAACTAAAACTATGTGATTATAAAGGGTAATAAACATAGATAAAAACATATGGTCTCGGTTTTTACTTTATCCAATGCGAAGCATGGGAGAAAGTATTGGAATCGCTCTCGCGGCAAGCGCGACTTCAAGGGTCCTCAGGTAAAGACTACGGAACCCATGGACTCAATTAAGGTCACAAATTGAAGTATTCAATGAGATTGAATTTTAGCACGTGACGGTTTTGCCAAAAATTACCTGGGATCTCGCCGAGAGGCCAAAAAGTGCCATTTTTTTTGGAAGTGCGTGCGGATGGATGGATGGATGGATGGATGGATGTGTGTGTTATCGTTTTTTTCGTCCACGAATTTTTCCACACCGTTGCACCGAATGAATTGAAATTGAAAACCTACCAGTATTTTAACAAAATGAAGCGCTGATTAGTTTTTGGTACATATCGGTCCACAAACATTAGTACTTTATTTCAGTACTTTTTTAGTTTTTTCTAAATATCTTTAAAATGACTTAACCAATTTTGATGAAATTTAATATCCTAATTAAGTACTTTGGGAACCACAAAAAAGGTTAAATAAAGTTTTTAGTAAAATTATATTTTAAAGTACTTTACTCTAGAACATATTAATATTTCAAATGAATTTGGGTAAAGTTTAGCAACGATCCGTTGCAGTTTATTTAGTTATAATTCAAATTATAATTGAGCTACGAAGAAATGGTAATTTGAAAATCAAAGAGGAAGCTGTTTTCTATTACGTCAAAGAAATATTTTCTATGGAGAGGAGCCTCAAAATATTCTCTTGCTACCCTGGATGCAATTTAAAAACGAGCCGTCAGGCTAATTGACGATTCTACCCTCACCGACTCCCTCGACTCGCTGGCTCATCAAAGAAATGTCTCTGCCCTTTCCCTTTTCTATAGATACTATCACGGCAGGTGCTCTGATGAGATAAAATCAATAATTCCCCCCAAAGCATGCTTTGCACGCAGCACGCGTTTTGCCGACTCCCAACACTCTTTCGCGGTCAAATTGGAAAAGTGCCGGACCACTTCATTCGCCAATACCTAAGTATCCCCATGACTTCAAGGAACTGGAACTCTCTCCCAGCCTCCATCTTTCCCAGCACTTATAATCTTCAAACCTTCAAAACCGGAGTGCTTAGACACATACGTCTACACCCTCTCACTTAATCAACTTTCCCTTCTCTTCGGTAATGCAAGGGTCTTTCGAGATCCATAGGGGCTGCATCTTTACTGGTGCATCCCTTCTTGCATTCGATTGTATTAAAAAAAAAATACATTATTTTTTTAAAATGTTTTATTAAAATTAGATCTGTCTGTGAACATTTAAAACAATTGATGAATAATTTATATTGTATAGAAAGGGATGAGATTTGATAATAAAATCGTTCAGCTAACCCTTTTATGAAATTAGATTTTCAGTTTCAAATTTAATTTAATCATTTACTAGGTAGGTAGGTATTATTAATTCAAATGAGAATTCACAATTTAAGAGATGGAAAATCACTCAAGGGGAAGCTCTGAGTTTAATGAATTAGATTCAACTTTTGCGAAATACACATAAAACAATACAAATAACAAACAGTCAGAATGTTTAGACAATGGATAAATCCGAGAGGGGAGAGAAATTGACCTGAAACGGGGGCATTGGCCCGGGAAAAATGAAAAAAAAAGATAAAAAAAAAAATATAATCTAAATATATAAAATTCTTTGCTCGATACACTCACTCACTCACTCACTCACTCACTCACTCACTCATCATCAAAACAGCCAGAACCACTGTAAATAGAAACATGAAATTTGGACAGGATATTACATCTATGACATAGGGGCTCACTAAGAAAGGATTTTTCGAAATTCGACTTCTAAGAGGAGTCAAAGGGGGCAAAGTGTGTTTTCACTGATTATGCGATATCTCTTAAGGACGATAAAATATCTACTTGCTTTTTACTTATAAAAATACTAAATTAAAATATCTAAAAACTAATTTCAGGATTTTTTGAAATTCGACCCTTAAAGGGCTCAAAAGGGGCAACATATTTTTGCAATGGGTTTACACTAATTATGCATTTTCAATTAAGAACGATAAGATATCTACTTGATTTTTACTTAATAAAATTATAAATACAAATATCTAAAAAGGCATTTCAGGATTTTTTGAAATTAGACCCCGAACTATCCAAAATGTGAGTGGGGGCAAAAATTAAAACTCTCTCCTATATTGATCAAATTTTGTAGAGTTATTCTTTATCACTTTAAGAAACTATTCCTGTAAAAATCTACTATCAAAATTGACTGTATGGGGGCGAAGAGTGGGGGAGGGGGGGGGGCAAATTATAGAAATTTTTAGCCTTTTAATACATTTACTCTTTAGAAAACTGTGGATTATTTATTTGCAAATATATAAAAAATAATTTCAACCTCCCAAAATGTGAGTGGGGACAAAAAATTAATACTCTCTCCAATATAGATCAAATTTTGTAATGTTAGTTTTTAAGACTATATAAAATGTATGCTGTAAAAATCAGTAGCCAAAATGAGTGCGTGGGGGCGAAAGAGGGGGAAAAATATTACAAATATATATTACAGACCTAGTAATCACATGCCGAGACGCTGCCCGTCAGGGCCACCTGCCCGGAGGGCCGAGCTGTAGAGGGCGTGCTTTCTTTTCTTTGTTGAGTTTTTTGCATAGTCTAAATTTGTGCAAAATTGTGAAGACCCATAATAAAATATATTATGAATGAAAGATTGAAAATCTTAAGTCGCTTCCAATATTGCCAATACTCACCAACGAGTACCCAATTAGAGAGTGAAGCTTCTTATGTTTTTTTTTTACTTTAAATATTCATCTTTTTTTTTATATTAAAAATCCGCTCTGTCCTCATTAATTATTTACTTTTGAAATTTTCTTAAATTCAAAAAAATCAATACTTTTAAATGTCTTATTTAAGTAATAAGCCTCTCTCTCAAGGATTTCTTCTTCTTTTTTGAATAGAATGCTAATTAAATTTTCTTTCTTCAATTTTTGTTTGAAAACATTTTTGAACATCCCCCGCCCCTCAACCCTCTATTAATAATTTTACATAGTAAGTCATTTTAATAAGATCGTAAGTATCTATTGGCTGCAAGAATTTATTTAAAAACACTTTAACTTATTATAGTCCAGGCAAATTACGTGAAAAAATGGCATAAATAGGAAATAATTCCAGGTAAAGGTTTAATTAATGGAATACCTTTATTGCTAATTCAATATTACGATCCTAAGTTTTCACCCAAATCTGTGTTGTGGAAATTTTTCTACTCAAAATGAGAAAATTTCGGAGTTTTTTCAGTTTTTCATGAATAAATCTAAAACGGCTTATCAAATCAAAAAGATATATTTTTAAATAAATTAAAGCTCTTTAAATTACGCGTAGCATGATAACAATTTCATTTATTCAGGTTTAGTAGAACAGGTATTAGCGCTTGTTAAAAACAGCTCGGGGACCAACTTTGAATATCCCAAAAACTCTTATTTTTTTCCCTTCTCTTCGGTAATGCAAGGGTCTTTCGAGATCCATAGGGGCTGCATCTCTACTGGTACACCCCTTCTTCCATTCGATTGCATTAAAAAAAAAAAATGGTAACCCGTGCCACATTGAGGTTGAAGTTTTGAAAAATTGGAATTTTTTGCAGAAAATCGCAGTTTTTCCTTCATGAAATGAAAACCACTTTTTTTTTTTTTTTTTTTTTTAATGCAATCGAATGCAAGAAGGGATGCACCAGTAAAGGTGTAGCCCCCATGGATCTCGAAAGACCCCTGCATTACCGAAGAGAAGGGAAAGTTGATTAAGTGAGAGGGTGTAGACGTAGGTGTCTATGCACCCTGGTTTTGAAGGTTTGAAGATCATAGGTGCTGGGAAAGATAGAGGCTGGGAGAGAGTTCCAGTTCCTTGAAGTCATGGGGATATATGTATTCGCGAATGAAGTGGTCCGGCACTTTTCCAATTTGACCGCAAAAGAGTGTTGGGAGTCGGCAAAACGTGTGCTGCGTGCAAAGTATGCTTTGGGGGAATTATTGACTTTATCTCATCAGAGCACCTGCCGTGATAGTATCTATAGAAAAGGGAAAGGGCAGAGACATCTCTTCGATGAGCCAACGAGTCGAGGGAGTCGGTGAGGGTAGAATCGTCAATTAGCCTGACGGCTCGTTTCTGAATTGCATCAAGGGTAGCAAGAGAATATTTTGAGGCTCCTCTCCACAGATGAGAGCAGTATTCGAGATAGGGGCGGATTTGGGCCTTGTAGATGGTGAGAAGTTGTGGGGGTTTGTAAAATCGCTTGGACCTGAATAAGAAGCCAATCTTCCTTGCTGCAGATTTCGCCACAGAGGAGATGTGTTCATTCCAAGACAGGTCAGATGCGACAGAGACGCCCAACATGGATAGGCTGTCACACATTTTCAGGGTATTCGAATCGAAGTGAATATCAGGGAAATCTCTATTTTCGCGCCTAGAAATTAGACAACATTGAGTCTTATTTGAATTAAAGTTAACTAAATTTTGAGAGCCCCATTTATTCAGTTTGTCTAGGTCGAGAGTAATTGAGGAGGCAATATTGATTCGATTATTCGGGAGAGAGGGTTTGCCGTGTAGAGTGCTATCGTCGGCGTAACAATGAGTGGGGTTTGCCGTTTGATCAATAAGGTCGTTTATATAAATAAGGAAGAGTGTGGAGGAGATTACAGAGCCTTGGGGAACACCAGAGTTTGTAGAGAACGATTCAGATGATGTTCCATCCACCACAACTTTTATACTTCGGTTTGTCAGAAAGCTTTCTATCCATTTGCGAAGTGTTGGTGTGAATCCAAAGGCTGGCAGTTTGGCAAGAAGATTTTGTGCCAAACCTGGTCAAAAGCTTTGGAGATATCAAGGGCTACAGCGAGGGTTTCTTTTCCGGCCTCTAGAGTATTGTTGAAGGTGTGGGTGACATAGGTTAAGATGTCGCCTGTGGAACGATTTTGTCTGAATCCATATTGCCTATCGTGAATTAATTTATTGTTTTCTAAGTGATGAAGGACGTGTTGGTTTATGACTAATTCCATTAATTTGGAAAGAACAGAGGTGATCGAGATAGGCCTGTAATTAGAGATTTGAGATGTGTCTCCCTTTTTAGGGAATAGGTGTGACTCTGGCTATTTTCCAGCTTTTGGGGACAGCCCGACCGTAAGAGAGTTGGAATAGCTTGGATAAGATAGGGGCAAAGTTTCACTTATCCTAGAAACTTGATTTCTGTCTGATTATCTAGGAAATCTTGTTGACTTGAACGTTTACTTGGGCCACTTTTTTTAATAAAACTTAGATTTATAGATAAAAGCATCCAATAATTTTGACCTTTGCAGAGATCGGGAGGATGAGAATTTTTAGGACCTGTACCGATTTTCAGCTATTTGCAAATTATTATAAGCTTAGAATTTTTTGTCTACTTTGACTAGACTAATAGTATACCGGGGTTTATGAAATATAGCTTAAGTTTCAAGGTACACTATATGTATGCAGAAAAAAGAAACCCTATCGACCTACAAAGGTAAACCTCTATAATACATATTTCCAAGATTCCCTTGAATATTCCTAAAACTCGTACTTTTTTCGATTTTTCCCCATTTTGACCATGAAGGAGCACGCCCTCGACAAAGACAACTCTATACATTTTTAAACTAGATTAAATTTGCTACAATATAAACCCGATTTCATTCAAATTGGATAATGGTAACATGAGGTTGAATTTTTGAAAATAATGGAATTTTTTTGCAAAAAGTCGCAGTTTTTCCTTCATAAAATGAAAACCACTCATTCTAGAAACTTGATTCCTATCTCATTCTCTAGGAAACTCTATTGACTTGAATGTTTACAAGAACGATTTTTTTGATAAAACTCTTAAATTTATAGATATCCATCACTTTTCATGACGCTTTTGAGGATTCGGATCATATTCTAATTTAACCGAATTTATCGCGCGGAGAATTTACCACTGCTCGAAGCCCTTAAAACCTTAGTAAATTGGATATTGAATTGTATCTAAGTTTCTGAGATTGTCTCGTGATCCCGGCTTCTTTTTCTTCTACTCTGTTCTTTTCACGATGGTGGGGCCAGCCCATACAGGCCTTTAGGGGATCCACCTTCTGATGTATCTCATTCTCACATCAATATCATAAAAAAAAAAAAAATATTCTGTACGGATAATACTGGATATCTATAAATCTAAGAGTTTTATCAAAAAATTAATCCGAGTGAACGTTCAACTAAATAAAATTTCCTAGAGAATGAGATAGAAATCAAGTTTCTCGGAGAAGTGATTTTCATTTTATGAAGGAAAACTGATGATTTTTTTTTTCAAAAATTCAACCACATGTTACCATTATCCAATTAGAATGAAACTTCATTTAAATTGTAGAAAATGTAATCTAGTTTAAAAATGTATAGAGTTGTCTTTGTCGAAAACGTACTCCTTCATGGTCAAAATGGAGAAAAATCTAAAAAAGTACAAGTTTTAGGAATATTCAAGGGAATCTTGGAAATATGTATTATAGAGGTTTGCCTTTGTAGGTCGATAGGGTTTCTTTTTTTCTGCATACATATAGTGGACCTTGAAACTTAGGCTATATTTCATAAACCTCGGTATACTATTAGTCTAGTCAAAGTAGACAAAAAAATGCTAAGCTTACAATAATTTGCAAATAGCTGAAAATCGGTACAGGTCCTAAAAATTCTCATCCTCCCGATCTCTGCAAAGGTCAAAAATATTGGATGCTTGTTATCTATAAATCCAAGAGTTTTATCAAAAAAGTGGCCCAAGTAAACGTTCAAGTCAACAAAACTTCCTAGATAATCAGACAGAAATCAAGTTTCTAGGATAAGTGGTTTTCATTTTACGAAGGAAAAACTGCGATTTTCTGCAAAAATTCCAATTTTTCAAAACTTCAACCTCAATGTGGCACGGGTTATCATTATCCAATTAAGATGAAACTTTGCTTTAATTATAGAAAATTTAATCTTGTTTATAAATATACAGAGTGGTCTTTGTCGAAAATGTACTCTTTCATGGTTAAAATATGAAAAATTCTCAAAAAGTGCGTGTTTTTTGTGATTTGGGGAAACAGAAAAATTACGTCAATTTTCAACTATCGTTTGAACCCGAAGGGTTGGTCAGAGAAAAAAACCTAAATGATGAAATTTGTACGAAATTTTATTTTAAATACGAAGGTTAATTACGAAAAATTGAGAGTTGCTGAGTTATAAGCAAAAATCCACCAAAAAAGGAGATTTTTTTTATCTTTTTTGCATTTTTGACAATGTTCCGTCACGAAATTTTGTTAGTAAACCTCAGACTTAGATTCAGCACACCAAAAAACATAAAGAGTACAAGAAATTACAACTAACCCAAAACTTTCCTGGTTAAAACACAATATAACTGGACTATATGTTTTAATAAAAAAAAATTATTATAATTTTTTGCTTTGTCGATTGACCCCCCTTATGAAAATTTCCTGGCTCCGCCACTGTGTGTGTGTGTGATTTCTATATTAGAAAAGTTTTTAATATGAAAATCGCTAGTACAAGTCAAATGATCCTAGTCGGCTGATACGGGTGATAATCTTGCAAAGCTGGATTCGAAGGTTGCTCATGTACACGTGATAGGGTTTCTTTTTTTCAGCATACATACCGTGAACCTTGAAACTTACGGTGTATTTCAAAACTCTAGGGATATCAACCAATTCAAAACTCTTCTATGTTTAGTTCGTTTCGAAATTCCCTATGCGCGTAACCGAAAAATAAAATAAAAATTGAAGGGTTATATTTTGGACATGATCCCTTGTTTGAAATGCCCATGCCCACCATTCTATGACGTATCTATCTATCTATACTTATTATTATAATCAGCGCCGGTCTTATTTTTTTAATTTAAAACCTACTTATATTTCATGTCAAATAAAATTTATTAAAATTAGGAAATTTAAATTATAAAAATAATTTTTAAGAAAAAATAAAAATCGACTTCAAAAAATTAAATGCAACAAATAAAATACACTAAAAGGTATCAAATAATTATTATCTTATTTAGTTACAACTAAACGACGAAATATTAACATGAAATTACTTTTTGAAGTCGGTACCAAACAAACTATACCTATAAGCGAGCATACCCTCCAAACGTACTAAGATCCGTCGAGTGCGATTCATAAAAGGTATATGTTTGGCACCGACTTCAAAAAGTAATTTCGTGTTAATATTTCGTCGTTTAGTTAGTGACTAAATAAGATAATAATTATTTGATACCTTTTAGTGTATTTTATTTGTTGCATTTAATTTTTTTGAAGTCGGTTTTTATTTTTTCTTAAAAATTATTTTTATTTTTCTCTTTTTAGTGATGTTATTAATAGTGATCATATCATCAGAACTTGACCAAATTAATATGACACCATCCCTAAGACACGCCCTTTCGGATAAAAGAACCATCGAAATCGGTTCATAAACAAAGAGGTTAGGTCTAAACAAACCTAATAAAAAAGGTCTAATACCTATGAAAAAAAAAAAAAAAAAAAAATGGGACCAATCGGAAGCTAGACTGGACCCAATGCAAAAAAAAATTTCAAAATCGGTTGACAATTGGCGGAGATATGAGGTAACATAGGCACAAAAAAAAAAAAAAAAAAAAATCAGTCGAATAGAGAACCTCCTCCTTTTTTGAAGTCAGTTAATTAATTTAAAATCCAGCAAAGAGTCCTGGAGGGCGTAACCCCTTGGCCAATGAAAGCGGGCTTCTCAGCTGGGTATTATATAAATTATTGATTGTCTTTTTATCACGGTAGAAAAACACATATTTTTTACAGATAATAAATAATCTTTTATTTTCTCTTTTCATTATAATTAGATGGCTTTAAAGCTTGAAAAATCATAATATTTAATTAAAATTCATTTTAGACATTATAAGTCAATTTTATTATACTCTTATAACAAAGACTTAAGATGTTTTACTAAAAATTAAGAAAGAAAAAGAAATAAGAATAATAAGGTTGAATAGAATAAAAAAAAAAAAAAAATACTTTTCTTTTTAAAAATGTTTCCAAAGTTATTTTTGGAGACGTACTCATAAGTGAAATTGACTGGATATTGATGAGGATTTTCAAAAAAAAAAAGTTAATTTATACTATCTTTTTATTTATAAAACGTTTCGGAGGTTATTCGCTCCTTCTTCAGGGTCTGTTGTCAATTAAAATGGGATTTGGCCATCAAGATAATTACAATTTTTTTAATACAATTAATACACATTTTTTTAACGTCGGTTTATGAATAAAAAGATAGTATAAATTATATTTTTCTTTTTTTTGGACTACCTCATCTAAGGTCTGCTCCAATAAGGTTTTGATTTTGAAATTACAATTCATTTGTGGTCAAGTAGCTTAAAGTTAATAACTCTTTTAATATGGTCATATCACACTAAGGGCCAGTTTCATAAAACTAAGATGACCCTATGCTAGGGAAGATCCTGGGGCTAGCTCTCGAAATATGTTTCATAAAAAAACATAGGGTTATCTCAGACTTAACCCCTCTATCTTTAACTCTCCGAACTTGATGCGTTAAGCCTTATCACTGGGATAACTCTATGTTTATTCATCGACATTAGAAAAACATTTTATAGGTTAGAGTTTATAATCAAAATATTATAAACGTATCGTGAATTTCAACTTATTATAATAATTCAAATACAAGTAATTTTAAATATTTTAAGTTTTAATATTTTTTTTTAAATAAAGAAAAAATAATTATTTCATTTTCCCATATAGGTTAAAAATGGAAAATTTCTAGGATGAGTGGTTTTCATTTTATGAAGGAAAAACCTGCGATTTTTTCAAAAAATTGCATTTTTTTTAAACTTCAACCACATTGCGGCACGGACTACCATTAACCAATTAAGATGAAACTTTGTTTCAATTGCAGCAAATTTAATCTAGTTTAAGCATGTATAGAGTGAGTATTTATCAAAAATATGCTCCTTCATGGTCAAAATGGGAAAAATCGAAAAGAGTGATGGTTTTTGGGATATTCAAAAGTGATCCCGGGTCAGTTTTTTGGATCCCCATTAAAAATCAAACTACTCGACCAATTTTGGATATTTTTTTAATTGACGCGAAATTTTGGTCTCTTTAATTTACTATAGGACGGTTATTTTGAAAATATGAACTGTTTTTGAATTATAAGCGGAAAACTTGAAAAGTCCGAAAATTTCGAAGTTTTTAGGCCACCAAAAAGTTGTCCCGCACATTTTCGAGGTCAGAAACTTAGATTTCGCATACCCACGCCATACCTAAAAAAAATATTTTCTCTCAATTAATATAAGCTGAAACCCCTCTATTTATTAAGGTTAAATTTAATAAAAAAAAATAAATAGAAGTTTGAAAACTTTGTTATTGTTTTATTTTTAAATTAGCATCAGAATCTGATCGTTTAGATTCCAACACATCTTTATATTTATTTTCAGAGGAAAACTAAACGTTTCTCCTCTTCTATAGTGAAATTTGGGGTTCTTTTATTTTTAATTGAAGATTGGTCCAAATTCTATCTAAAATTTTAAATTCAATTATTCAATACATTTCAAATTTTTAAAATTACATGATTTGTCTCAGTTTTGTTGTATCTATATACATACTTTTTACCAACTTATTTTTATAATCTTTAAAGAATTAGGTGTCGGTTCTAGGTGAAACATTTTAATAGATAATAAGTAAAAATATATTTTTCTAGGTGGGTTTCACAAATAAAACAAATATATGTTTTGAGTTTTTTATCTCGATATATATTTCGGGTTATGAGCCCATCATCAGGAGTTACAAAAGAAAACTAAATTTAAAATTGGAAACAAATGTATAAGTGAAGTTCAATTGGGAAGAACGTACATGGTAGGGGAAAGAATGCAGTATTGGTTATTGTATTAATAGACAAATGAACAAAGGAGTTTAACTAAGGGCTTAGAATTATCCCTGGGCTTAGAAATAAAGGAAGGAAGAAGTAGAATAAGGTAAGGGAGGGGGGGGGTTAAGAACTTGAAAGAAACAATAGTAAAATATTAAAATAGAAATTTTGAGAATGGGAAATAATATTTTTCGGGTTATTTAAATTATAAAATATAATCTATAATGGTATTTTTATTAACTTCTAAATGGTTATTAAGGATGTTACTATTATTTGAAAGGGCTCTTTTAATTTCTGTGGACTCCAAAAGATCCAACCTAAGGCCTTTTCTTTCAAAATGAATAGGAATAGGATTATTAATAGAGGCCGAATGAGTAGAGGAATGTAAATGAATGGCGAAAGCAGAAGTTGAATCTAAATTGATGTTATCTGATCGGTCAAGGCGTTTAAGTGCACCAATATGTTCAGAGTAGCGTTTTCTGAAGGAGCGACCAGTCTGACCAATGTAAAATGCATCACAATCATCACAAGTCAATTTATATACTCCTGCTTTGTCTAATTTATGATGATGGGCTCATAACCCGAAATATATATCGAGATAAAAAACTCAAAACATATATTTGTTTTATTTGTGAAACCCACCTAGAAAAATATATTTTTACTTATTATCAATTTATTTTTATATGATTAAATAGACAAAAAGGGGGGGTCAGATAGGCTAGCCGGTAGCGTGACAGCGAGCTAACCAGGAGACCCGGGTTCGAATCCGACTCAAGGCATCCAGCTAAAATCTGACCCCGGGGGTAGAGACAAATTTAAAAAAAAAATATAACTAGTATCGTAATTAGGCTTATGGCTAGAAGGGCCGAAAAGCCAAAAAAAAAAAAAAAAAAAAAAATAGAAAAAAATTTTGATTGTTTTATAAAACAATAAAAGAATACAATTTATTTAATGAATACAAAACAAAAAAAATTTAAATATAATTGTTTTTTTTTTCCTAAAAATAACTAAAATCTAGGGAATTTCGCCGTTGCCAACCTATTTTCCTACCCTTGACTCAGGCTGAGCTAACTCGACACTATTTTGTTTTATGAAATTCATATTGTTTGGAACTCCAGGCTCACTCTCAGCCTAGGGTTGAGTAAGCCGAGGATTAGTTTTTTTTTTTTTTATGAAACTGGCCCTAAGTTATTTAATTATCAAATTACTAAAATTTATGAAAATCAAACTGAGAGTCTTGAAAAGAATTCAATTTTTTATTCCATTTTAATTTTAAATTCAATATAAAATTTTATTTAAATACACAGGTTACTTAAAAATCTAATAATTATTACAGATTATAATTCTAATTCAATTTTTACTTTACCCAGATTAACACAAGTCTAACTTTTAGACATCTTAACATTAACTTGGCTGTCTTATGCCATTATCTCAAAGAGAACTTGTTTTAGGGGCAAGATGTCTATAGGAACCCTCAAAGATAATGTTACTCATGTCCGCCTTCTTCCCCTCTTCTAGATCTTTTCCTAGAGATCTTTTAGATGATCTATGAGATATTTTTTAGAACTAGAAGATGTTTTCTAGAACCCAGAGTTTTTTCTCTTCCTCTGTCTTTTAACTTTCTCCTAGAGCTCATATAGATGGTCTCTAAGATTATTTCTAGAACTCTTCCTTCTATCTTCTTACCTACTTTTCGAGTTCTTGAAATGATCTATAATTCTCTAAGATGCCATATATAGAACTCGAAATGTGATGTGCTCTTTCTCTGTCTTCTAGGTGCTCTTCTATAGTGTTCTAAAACTCTAAAAATGTCTTCTTTTTCTCTGTATCCTAGAGCACTTTGGGAAAATCTATAAGTTATCTTGGTGAAAAGCTTGATTTATTGACATTTTTTTATACTTTATAGAAAAACTTTTTTCGACAAACGGTTCAAGAACGATTTTTTGTCCTACTTATTGAAAAATGGACCCAAATTTTATAATTTATTTTTTTTTCAAAATTTTTCTTTTTTTCGTGTACTTTTGCGAGAAAAAACAAATATGTAAAAAAACAAACAAACATTTGACACGGAATTTGACCAAATAAATATCTCGACCACCCCTAAAGGTACTCTCCTTTCCAATAAAAAAAGAATCACTCGAAATTGGTCCATAAACAAAGAAGTTATGCGTGAACATACATAACAAAAAAGGTCTAATAACAATATAAAATAAACTGCAACGGATCGTTGCTAAAACTTTATCCAAATTCATTTGAAATATTAATATGTTCTTGAGTAAAGTACTTTAAAATATAATTTTACTAAAAACTTTATTTAACCTTTTTTGTGGTCCCCAAGGTACTTAATTAGGATATTAAATTTCATCAAAATTGGTTAAGTCATTTTCAAGATATTTAGAAAAAACTAAAAAAGTACTGAAATAAAGTACTAATGTTTGTGGACCGATATGTACCAAAAACTAATCAGCGCTTCATTTTGTTAAACTAATGGTAGGTTTTCAATTTCATTTCAATCAGCGCAAAGGTGTGGAAAAAATCGTGGACGAAAAAAACGATAACACACACACATACCATCCATCCATCCCCACGCACTTCCAAAAAAATGGCACTTTTTGGCCTCTCGACGAGATTCCAGGTAATTTTTGGCAAAACCGTCACGTGCTAAAATTCAATCTCATTGAATACTTCAATTTGTGACCTTAATTGAGTCTATGGGTTCCGTAGTCTTTACCTGAGGACCCTTTGAAGTCGCGCTTGCCGCGAGAGCGATTCCAATACTTTCTCCCATGCTTCGCATTGGATAAAGTAAAAAAAACTGAACCAATCGGGTACGAGACTTAACCCAATGCAAAAAAATCATCCGAATTGGTCAACATGCTAAAGAGAAATAAATGTTCAAACACACACACACACACACACACACAAAACAGCCAATCTGTTGAATTGATAACCTCCTTTTTTCAAAGTCGGTCAAAAACTATTAAAAGTATTGTTATGTTGTCGTCAAAATTGATTAATTATATATTTTTAATCTTTTTTTGAAAAAATTTTATCTCAAACTTCTATCTATAGTTAACGATTTTTAAGACAGGTTTGATCGTGAGATCTTGACAATTATTATTATTTTTTCTTTTAATTTTTTGAAAAATTTGGAAAAAAATTTTTTTTTTATAAATCCTAGCTAAAATTTTTTAAAAAATTAAAAAAATAGTAATTGTCAACATCCAACGAGCGAGCGTGCCCAAAAATGATTAAATAGATCGGAAATTTATTCAAGAGATTAAAAATGTTCTCAGTTTCACAAAAATTACTCGGCGGCACGCGCGACTTCAAAGGCAATTGTCTCCATCTACCAAAATCGTTAAAACGATATTTGGACACCCTGTAGGTATATTAAATTAGTTTCTCTTTATTAATAAATAATAATATTAAATTGCTTAAAAAATGCATTTGATAATGTTTTGAACAATATTTTATCGAAGAGAGTTCGGAGTAAATTGTCCTACTTGTTTATCTTATCTCTTTAACGGGACTCTTTATTCTAATATATAATATATTTTTCATTTTGGCTTTAGTTGCTGTTGAGAATCGACTCGAAGCACCTTCGAGAGTCTACCTACCTACGCTCAGCCAAAGGTAAACTACCCTTAATTAATATCTACCCTCTCTATATTCTATATATATTTATTTTATCCACATATAAATATGAGTTTCTTTTCAACTTTATCATCAACTATTCTTAATTTAGTTAAAATCTGATTATTTAAATTAAGTTTTAGTAATATCTATTATAATAATGGGCTTGAGCGACGACGACGACGTGATTGATCTCTCTGATTGGGCGTTAAAGAAATTCGAGGGAATTCAAAAATAATTTAAAATCTAAAATTTTCGTACAAAAATACTAGAAAGCTGTGAGGGGGGAGTCCAGGGGAAATAATGAAGTTTTTTTTATAGCAGATTCTAATTCTGTTTAATTCGGCAAGTTCTCTTGAAAATAATATAGCTCAGATACTTATTGGGGCATTCCACGCCAAATCGGACGGTTTGAAAAATTTTAATTTTTGATTTCCTTCATTTTTTGACATTTTTTTAATACCCATAAAAAAACTCTAATTGATAAATTTTGAAATTTTTTTGATAATTGGTTTAAAAGATATCAAATTTCGTTTTTTTTTATAACTTATTCAAAAATGGTCCAAATTAAAAAAAAAATTGAAATTTTTTTATTTTACCTATTTTTTGAATAAAAAAAACAAAAAATTATTTTAAATTATTTTGATTATTTATGTCCACCGATTAAACTATAAATGTTGTTCTCGGTAAATAAAGGACTATATTTTTTATGCAGATAATTTATATTTTATTGCTAACGTTTCATAAAATTTGTTGACTTCTTCAGGACTCAAATAGTTATCTTCCCTGAATAATTGTCATTTTTTTTTTAGTTTTATCAAAAAAGTGGTCCAAGTAAACTTTCAAGTCAACAAAATTTACTAGAGAATGAGAAATTTCGAGAATGAGTAGTTTGTTTTCAAAACTTCAACCTCATGTTACCATTACCCAATTAGAATGAAACTTTATTTAAATTGTAGCAAATTTAATCTTGTTTAAAAATGTATAGAGTCGTCTTTGTCGAAAACATACTCTTTCATGGTCAAAGTGGGGAAAAATTGAAAAAGTGCGAGTTTTAGGGATATTCAAAAGTGATCCCGGGACCTGTTTTTTTATAGGCGCTAGTATCGGTTCTACTGGATCTAAATAGATGAAATTTTTAACATTTTACGGGTAATTTAAAGAGCTTTAATTTATCTTATAGATATTTTTATGATTTGATAAGCCGTTTTAGAGTTATTCAAGAAAAACTGAATTTTGAGGCGCGTAGAAACATTTACACAACACAAATTTGGGTGAAAACTTCAGGGTAGTAATATTTAGAGTACCAGTATAGAAATTTGAGCAATAAAATCTCTACCAGGAATTATTTTCTGTTTATGCAATTTTTTCACCAAATTTGACTGGACTATCTAGTATTTTTTTAGTTTTTTCTAAATATCATGAAAATGACTTTGCCAATTTTGATGAAATTTAATATTCTAATTAACTATCTTAAGGACCACAAAAAAGGTTATATAAAGTTTTTAAGAAAATTTTATTTTAAAGTATTTTACTCTTCAGGAAAATAGTACGTACTTTGTTTTAAATTCGATAAAATTTAATTATTTGGTCGGTTTATAATAAAGGATTAAACATATTAATATTTCAAATGACTATGGATAAATTGTAGCATCCGTTGCCAATTATTTTTAATTAATTTAAGAAAAGTTAAAGTGAAAATTGTACAGTTAAGTTAAACCGAAAACTTTCACTTAACAAGCGAGACTTCATTGATCAGAGAATGTTAAAGTGTCAAAAGGTGAAAATTGCGTCTTCAACTTTACTTACTACCCTCATTAGTTAGTTTACAATTGACTTAAATTGTACCCGAAACTTAAATGATGAATCCTTTAACAATGAAAATGAGAAATTAGAGATCTCTGACGTCACAACTTCTTAATGGAAACTTTCTCCAAAAGTATTAAAGATTATTTACTTGACTATAAAACAAAGTGTTTCTTCAAAGCATATGAAAATCGGAAGAAAAAGTAAAATCTTTTACAAGGCTTGGTACACTCTCCAAGAATTTTCAGTATTTGGAAAAATATTAATATCCGAAGGATTTTTCTATATATCTTGAAAATGGCTTAAACGCAATGTTTATCAAATTTAATATCCCGGTAAATATTTCATTGCTGAAATACCTTTATTGGTACTCCAATATTACTACCCTAAGTTTTCCCCTAAATCTGGGTTGTGGAAATTTTTCTACGCCCCTCAAAGTGAGCAAAGTTTTTTCAGTATTTCTTTAATAATTCTAAAACGGCTTATCAAATCAAAAATAAATCTTTTAGATAAATTAAAGCTCCCTAAATTACGCGTACAATCATAACAATTTAATCTGTACAGGTTCAGTAGAACCGGCACTAGCGCCTGTCAAAAAATAGCCCCTGGGATCACCCTTGAATATCCCCAAAACTCGTACTTCTTTCGATTTCCCCCCATTTTGACCATGAAGGAGCACGTTTTTGACAAAAACGACTCTATACATTCTTAAACTAGATTAAATTTGTTACAATTTAAACAAAGTTTATCTTAATTGGATAATTGTAACCCGTGCCGCAATGAGGTTGAAATTTTGAATTAATTTTTTCCTTCATAAAATGAAAACCACTCATCCGAAAAACTTGATTCTTATCTCATTCTCTAGTAAATTATGTTTACTTGGCCCACTTTTTTGATAAAACTCTTAGATTTATAGATATTCAGCATTTTCCATGACTCTTTTGAGGATTCGGATCATATCCTGTCCGGAAAATGTAGTATATCTATAAATCTAGAAGTTTCATCAAAAAAGTGGTCCAAGTAAACGTTCAAGTAAACAAAATTTTCTAGAGAATGAGATAGAAATCATGTTACTAGGATGAGTGGTTTTCATTTTATGAAAGAAAAACTTGGATTTTTGCAAAATATTCAAAACTTCAACCTCATTATACTATTAACCAATTAAAATGAAACTTCATTTGAATTGTAGAAAATTGAATCTAGTTTAAAAATGTATAGATTCGTATTTGTCGAAAACGTGCTCCTTCATTGTCAAAATAGGGAAAAATCGAAAAAAGTACGAGTTTTACGGATATTCAAAGGTGATCCCCGTGGCTGTTTTTGACAGGGGCTAGTACCGGTTCTACTTAGCTTAAATAAATGAAATTTTTATCATTTCACGCGTAATTTAAAGATCTTTAATTTATTTAATTAATCTCTTTTTGATTTGATAAGCCGTTCTAGAGTTATTCAAAAAAAACTGAAAAAACGCAGAAATTTTCTCATTTTGAGGCGCGTAGTAAAATTTCCACAAAACAGATTTTGGGGAAAACTCAGGCTAGTAATATTGGAGTACCAATAATGGTACTTTTATCTTTATTAAAGATGTTTCTTCTTGCACCAACCCCACAATCCCTATGAATTATTGTATAATAGTATTGTCATTTTTTCAAAATATTGCTTTATTATATTCTTCCATAAAGCCAGTAAGTTTCAAATTATTGTTCATTTGATATATGGAGAATTTTCCCTAAAGGTTTGGACATGTTTTTAGAACTTTATTTTTAAAGGTTAGTTTTTTTACTTTATCCCTAGAGCCCTCCATTGGAACTCTTTGGCAAATCAAGCAGATTACGTCGTCGTCGTTAAGCTGGTTATTAATAGTACACTGAAAAAACGATATATTTATAGTTAAGAAATTATATTTGATAGAATTTTTGTTTAATTTTTGTCGAGGAGTGTATTGTTCCTCTTGTCCGAAATCTAGCTTGAATTTGAATGCTTTTTATATTTATTGCTTTTTTAGAGAAAAATATTAAATTATAAAATACTAATATAAGTAACTAACTGTACCTACTAATTAAAATCCTCAAAATGTAGTCTGAATTTAAATTTGAATTATGACGTTGGCGCGCCTGTATTTAGGCAACGGGTCGAACGGAAAAGAATGAAAGCTGCGTATGAGCTAGGCGAGTCCAGTTGATGGAATACTCCAGAGTTTATAACATGGAAGCGATAATATCTCAAAACTCTGACCTGTACACTGAAAAAACGATATATTTATAAGAAAATCATAAGATGATGTCATCTATTAAATCCGATGGAATGGAATATTTTTAATTATATGTCAGAGGGGTTGTTTTTCACCCCATCGGATTTAATAGATGACATCATCTTATAATTTTCTAGTAAATTTGAATCTATTACCATCGGCAAATTAATATCTTTCATGATATATTTATAGTTAAGAAATTATATTTGATATGAATAGATGGTAAAGTTAATTATGGCAAAATCGATCTCTATTCAATATGAATAAATGATTTACGTAATCTCATATTTTTGGAGCAACTCTAGATATAAATTCATATATCAATGAGAATTGTTTCGACCGCGCTTATTTGAAAAAGATATTTTATCACGAGACCACTGCGGATTATGCTATTGAAGTCTGTGGAGTCTTAAGTCTGAAGAGAGAAAAAGATGTGATCCCCTTAGCTACAATCCAACGTCATTTTGTTTATAGCCCGCTAGACATTCGGACGGATCCGTATATATAAGTTCAAATATTATTTTCACTCAATATTTGACAAAAATTCCCTACAGTTGATTCGTGATCGAATCAAATATAGAAAACATTTGGTTAACTCTAGATATATTAATAATTAAGATGTCGCTATTTGAACCAAGCACCAATAAATAAATTATGAAAATATTATTATTTGAGTAAAATAGTGGAATGGTTAAATTTAATAGTTGAATATTTAAATGGAATAATACTTAATTACGAGAAGAAATGATATAAACTTGAATATTTTTTATTTATAATAAATATATCTACTAGAAGATGAGTATATATTCATTTGATGTAGAATATATATTTTTTTTTAAATTTTATTAAACCAATTATTTTTCATGGATTAATTTATACATTGTATTTGAGCTTCGACTCCGGAGATTACTTCTCCAGCATCAACTGTCCTTGATTATCTTTTTAGTCCTTGTTTTTAATAAGAGGAAAAACTAATTAAATAAAAAAACCTCTTTTCCGATAATTATTCCAATTGCATATTCATTCCGTCTCTCCTAGAATCTATATTCAATCAAAGGAATTATATAAATATTTATTTTAATTATTCATTTGCGTGAATTAATTAGATAAAAATTTGAATTATTATATTTGATATAAGTTACGAGGTATTCTAATTTTAATATATATTAATATTATAGTGGGTTTTTTTATAATTAAAAAAAATGTAAACAAAAATTTTTGTTAATTATTAAGATATCACTATTTGGGAAAAATCTAAGTCGTTTTATGATAAAAAAACATTCGTTTAGATATAATAAGAGGTTTTACTAGAAGTGAACAAGACATGCATTTGATATTAAGAGATATCTAATAGAATAAAATAGATCACTCAAGTATATAATATATTTGTATTAAATACCTAAAAATTTGTTCATATTTGGAATGATTTCGATTTATCTTGTTTATTAATAAAATATCTTTGGAATAAATAAGAGCTCATTAAAAATGGTCAACTCTATCAATATATTAATTATAAAGAATTTATTTTTTCAGTGTACAGATAAACATTGTAAATAACACTTTCATTATTTTTTTTAAATAAACATCATATTTTTATATTAATATGTTTTTTATACATTTTTATTACTATCTAGCGTGTTAAACAGACGTAATTACAATTTTTCGTGATGGACCTTACATCATTCAAGTGCTCAAAATTAAATGAAAAAACAAAGATAACGTAGAAGAGAGCAATTGTTTTATGAGGCGGCCGTATCATTAGCGAAATGCTTTTATCATTAGTCTTTTTCAAGCCCCCAAATGGAAATTAAATAAAAAATATTTATTAAAAGTGGAGATTGCTAGATAATTAAATAGATCTGAACATCAGCCACGGTGTCGGGGGGGGGGGGGGGTATCTACTCGGCAGAATAGCTATATGTCTTTCCTCTTATACGGCATCACTAGTATATAAAACTACTATCTTGCCCCACTTCATGTACTGCCCTACAATATTATATATGTTCTGTAAAGCAGACATCGAGCGTCTACAGAAACTACAGAACAAAGCCATGAGGAATATATTAAAGTGCAATAAATTTACAAAGGTCAAATCAATGCTTGATACATTGGAATGGCTTGATGTGAAGAATGGTATAGAAATGCAGGTTATGGTATTTATTTATAAAATTAAAAATCAATTAGCACCGGAATATCTGATGGACATATTACATGAAACGAATCCCACACATTCATACGGGACAAGACAGAGAAATGATTTCTACTTGAGTAGAGTTAATAAAGCAAGTACAATGAATAATGTATTTTATAAGGGCTTAAGAGCATACAATAACTTACCCGAACATATAAAAAAACTTAAGAACCTAGTTGCATTCAAAAGAGAGATGAGACTATTACTTTTGTCACAACAAGAGTAAAAAATCATCTCGTCAATTAGTATTTATAAACAGTATATTCCTTGTTGCAAGGGTGGATATGTAGGTATATGTTGTGTATTATATATGTATTATTGTAAATATATTTATAAATATATATGTATATGTGTGTGTCCCATTATTTATTTAAATGCAGTAATCCACTCCTTGGTCTTGTCTTATATGTGTATGTGTATAGTTACTTATTGTCATGTATTGTGTATTATATATCTGTATGTTTATTATTATATGTTATATTTTAGAATTATGTCTATCATTTGTTTCTCAAAATTGAATGTATTAGTTAAAGATATATATATATTTGTTAATTGTATGAATATAGCAGAAAGTGGCTGATAAAGATTATTATTGTTATTTTTGTTATATTCGTTATCTCATAGTATCAAAATTGTGATTTTTGTTTTTTAATGTAGGATTAATTTGAATTTTTGTTATTATTAATATTAGTATTTATGTACATGTGTTCATTTGTTTATTGTCATGTGTGGTGTGTTATACATTTATATGTTTATTATAAATTGTTATAATTTTAGAATGTATTAATTATCTTTATCTTTCTATCTCAAAATTGAATGTATTATTTAAAAACAAATTACATATATTTGTTTAATTGTATGATAGATAGCTAAAATAGCTAATAAAGAATTATTATTATTATTATCGATGCCTGTAATTTAGGCAACCTAGAGAACAGCTCATATTAATATATTATCAACGGGTGCTGCACTCTAGGTTGTTTACATTGGAGGTAACTACGAGGAAAACTATTCCTTTTCAATTCCTAGTAATAATTATTTATACAAAACCTCCGTCTCTCTCTCTGTTTTAAATCTATCTCTAATTAAGTTGGAATCTAAATTAACAGAATATTAATGTATAATAATAATTAGCTACTCTGCCATAATTTTTTAGTTTTTATATTATAATTTGAAATCGATTCCCAAATATTTTACTCTATAAAAGTCCATTGACATTTCACGTTCAAGCCCCCAACTACCTGCAGACCAAGAAAAACCTAACACTTAAATTAAAAAAAAAAAAAAAAAAACTAATGGAAATTTTATTGATTTTGGACTTTTTTTTGTAATGAATGTTCACGCATAACTTTTTTGTTTATAGACGAATTTCGATTATTCTTTTTTATTAGAAAGGGGGTACCTTAGGGGTGGTGCCATATTAATTTGGTCAAGTTCTGATGATATGATCAATGACGAATTAACGTAAATATACAATTCTTATGAGCAAATAATCGAAATTATAATAAATAAAATCTTTTATTTAAAAAAAAACAATCTTAATACTTTAATTTAAAACCCGCTAACGTTTCGGGATAATTTTCTTTTTATGAATTGAATTTTATTATCAATTTCTGAGGTATGGATTGGGAGATGAGGAGAGACCACTCGACTTGATTGGGGAATAATGGAATTGAAATAATTATCGGAAAAGAAGTTTTTTTATCTAATTAGATTTTTCCTCTTATTAAAAACAAGGACTAAAGATGAATAAGGACACTCGATGGTGGAGAAGTTATCTCCGGAATCGAAGCAAAAAATACAATGTATACATTAATTAATGTAAAATAATTGGTTTATCAATTTCTGAGGGAGGATTGGAAAGAAATAATAATGCAATTGGAATAATTATCGGAAAAGAGGTTTTTTTTATTTAATTAGTTTTTTCCTCTTATTAAAAACAAGGACTATAAGGATGATTAAGGACACTCGATGGTGGAGAGGTAATCTCCGGAGTCGAAACTAAAATACAATGTATACATTAATGTAAAATAATTGGTTTAATAAAATTAAAATTAAAAAATTATCAATTTCTGATTCCTTCGCCCGAATCTTTCTCTTACGAGATGCATGCAAGGTCTGGTATTAAATCACTATTAATAACATCACTAAAAAGAGAAAAATAAAAATAATTTTCATAAAAAAAAATAAAACCGACTTCAAAAAAATTAAATGAAACAAATAAAATAATAAGAACTCAAAAATAAAATAAAATACACTAAAAGGTATAAAATAATTATCTTATTTATTTAGTTACAACTAAACGATGAAATTGTAACATGAAATCACTTTTTGAAGTCGGTGCCAAACAAACTATCTAAGCGAGCTTGTCTTCATCGCCCTCCAAACGTACTAAGTAAGATCCGTCGAGTGCGATTAATAAAATGTATATGTTTGGCACCGACTTCAAAAAAGTGATTTCATGTTACAATTTCATCGTTTAGTTGTAAATAAATATGATAATTATTTTATACATTTTAGTGCATTTTATTTTATTTTTGAGTTATTCTTATTTTATTTGTTGAATTTAATTTTTTTGAAGTAGATTTTTTTGACAGTAAGGTTCAATTCTCGAGGGAGTGAATACAATCCTTCTAACATGCGATAATAATTCCTCATGATTCAATATAGGACATTTACTGATTTTTTTAGTTTTTTGTTCCTACAAAACATTAATAAAAACAGCAACGTGACGTCATTTCTTGTAAAAATCTATATATCTATCTATACTTATTATTATAATCGGACTCGGGGCAAGCGCCATCTACCAAAATCCCTAAAACAATATGGACACCCTGTAGGTATATTAAATTGGTTTCTCTTTATTAATAAATAAGTACCTGGAGCCACCGAGCGATGCACGGTAACCCCTGATCCCCCCTCCCGAAACCACACACCTCGCCCCCACCACTGCACCCCCCCACTCCACCCAACCCCCCCAACCCCGCGGATCCCCCACAACTGCACCCCGCCTCCTGCACTTACCACATCCACCCCACCCCCGCACCCAGTTTTTGCATTTCTAGCTTTCTAATGGTCCACATATAATGTGTATATTTGTTTACTCGTACACCAATTTGCCCACATTCGTTCATATTGATAAACATTATAAAAAAATAAATTGGAAAATAATAATAAAAAAAATAATCGTATAGGATCTGAAATAAAAACATAAAATTAAATAAGATTTCTTTCCAAGTTATATATAAAAAAAAGTCACTTCAACCACTTTATTTGTAAACACACCTGTTTTGTTATGATTTAGACACCTGTTAATTAAAAACATTCAAAAAGTAATAATAATAAATTTATTGAACCAATTATTTTACATGCATTAGCGTATACATTTTATTTGAGCTTCGACTTCGAAGATTACATCCCCACCATCGACTGTTCTTGATCTTCTCGTGTTTGCGATAATGTTTTTAGTCCGTGTTTGTAGTAAGAGGAAAAATTTACGAAATAAAAAACCTCTTTGCCGTTATTTATAAAAGAAAGGAAAGAATCAGAGGAAAATGATGATGCTATGTATGATGAAAGATGAGCGTTAGGTCCTGTAGAGTTCCAGTATTGAGGGTTTAGACTAGTTTAGGTCTTTTGTTTGAACCGATTGGTAATGTCGCTTAGGTTATTCAACAATCTCTGCATTCCTAGACCGACTAGGATAATTTCCGTTCGATGTTCCGGGAGGGGGTAGTGTAATGATGCGGAGTGTCCTGGATTGCACTCTCTCCAATGCCTCTAGATTTGATCTTGAGGCGTAAGATAACCAGGCAGGTACTGCATATGCCAAAAATAGACATTCAAAAAGTTCCTAATTTTATACTAATATATTAATATTTGCCATAACCTATTAGTGGGTTTTAAAATTAAAAAACCAATTAAAAATAAAAGATAATTGAAAAAAATATAAACAAACTTTTTTTATTGAGATTTTCATCTATAAATAATTACTTTTAATTAAGAAAAAGATCAATTATGATGAAATTTGTTGAGGTCCAGACCTAGCCAGATTACTTTCTCATTCTCAAAACCTTGTTAATAGAATTTGTTTCATCAAAATCGGTAGAGTCAGTTTTCAAAATAGAACTAAGATAGAAATATATATATATATATATATATATATATATATATATATATATATATATACAAATAATTTTTGCCCGTTTAATAAGAATAGATAACTTAATTTGATTTATAAAATGCATTTGAGAATTTTTCGAATAATATTTTATCGAAATAGTTCGAAGAAAATTTATCGGCTTATAATCTTATCTTATAAAGAGACTCTTTCTACTAATATATTTTATTTTTCATTTTGTCTTTAGTTGGTGTTGAGAATCGACCGAAGCACCTTCGAGAGCTACCTACCTACCTACACTCAGACAAAGGTAAACTACCCTTAATATCTACCCCCCCCTCCTATACTCTAAATATTTATTTTATTCGTATAAATATCAGTTTCTTTTCAACATTATCATCAACTATTCTTAATTTAACTAAAATCTACTAATTTAAATTAAGTTTTAGTGATATCTATTATTATAATAATGGGCTTGCGCGACGACGACGTGATGATTTTTTTAATTTTAAAACCAATTAATAGTTAATATTTAGAGAAAGCGGTGATAAAAATAGTGAAATATATAAAACCCATGAGTTTTTTTAAAAGAAGGTTATAGTGGTGTTTTACAACTAAAAAAAAAATAAAAAAAATTAATCATATTTTTGGAGTTTTATTTTAAATACTCTATAGATATTTCGGGTTTGTAGCCCATCATCAGGAGTTTGAATTTACAAAAGACTTTTGTATTATTGTATTTAAAATAAAACTGCAATTTTTTTTTTTATTTTTACTTGTGAAACACCATTATAACCTTTTTTTAAAAAACTCCTGCAATTAATAGTTCATGGCAAATAAAATTTATTAAAATTAAGAAATTTAAATTATTATTTTCAAACCTACTAATAGTTCATGACAAATATAGTTTATTAAATTTAGGAAATTTAAATGATTATTTTAAAACCCACTTTGGAGTCTAGAGGACGTATCCACCTGGCTAGTAACATACCCGCCGAAGGCGGGTTTCCACAGACAGGCGCGGATCCAGACCTCTGATTTGGGGGGGGGGGGGCGATCGCCGGTATATAAGATCTACTTTTGATCTCGGAAGTGTGGACTTTTTTTGTAATGTTTGTTCAGCCATAACTTTGTCCGCCTCGGTGGTGTAATGGTGAGAACAACTGACTGGCAACCCGGAGGTCTCGGGTTCGATTCCCGGCTATACCCAGACATTTTTTCTGTAAGTATAGGGTCTGGTAATAAAAAATTAAGTGGGAGATAAATTTAACCGAATTTATCGCGCGGAGGATTTACCACTGCTCGAAGCCCCTAAAACCTTGGTAAATTGGATATTGAATTGTATCTAAGTTTCTGAGATTGGCTCGTGATCCCGGCTTCTTTTCCTTCTGCTCTGTTCTTTTCACGATTGAGGGGCCAGCCCATACAGGCCTTTAGGGGATCCACCTTCTGGTGTATCTCCTTCTCTCATCAATATCATTAAAAAAAAAAAAAAAACTTTTATTTATGAACCGATTTTAATGATTCTTTCTGCGTTTGGATCAGTATAGCTCCAAGATAGGCAAGATACTTATTTATTTATTTATTTATTTTTTATGTATGTTCAGCGGTAACTTTTTCCACGTCGAACGATTTCGAGGATTCTTTTTTTATTTGAAAGGGGGTACCTTAGGGGTGGTCCCATATTAATTTGGTCAAGTTCTGATGATATGATCAATGACGAAATAACCTAAATCTCCAATTCTTATGAATAAATAATCGAAATTATAATAAATAAAATCTTTTATAAAAAAAATCATTAAATATTCATTTAAAACCCACAAACGTTTCGAGAGAATTTCTATATTTATGAATTGAATTTTATTATCATTTTCTAATTCATTCGCCCAATGCTTTCTCTTACGAGATGAATGCAAGGTATTATATTAAGTCACTATTAATAACATCACTAAAAAGAGAAAAATAAAAATAATTTTTATAAAAAAATAAAACCGACTTCAAAAAAATTAAATGCAACAAATAAAATAATAATATTTCAAAAATCAAATAAAATACAATAAAGGGTATAAAATAATTATTATCTTATTTAGTTACAACTAAACGACGAAATATTAACATGAAATTACTTTTTGAAGTCGGTGCCAAACAAACTATACCTATAAGCGAGCGTACCCGCCAAACGTACTAAGTAAGACCCGTCGAGTTCGATTCATAAAATGTATATGTTTGGCACCGACTTCAAAAAGTAATTTCATGTTAATATTTCGTCGTTTAGTTGTAATTAAATAAGATAATAATTATTTTATACCTTTTAGTGCATTTTATTTTATTTTTGAGTTTATTATTATTTTATTTGTTGCATTTAATTTTTTTGAAGTCGGTTTTATTTTATTTTTATTGAAACTTTTGTTAATAATCTTTAAATCAAATGGATTTTAAAACGCAGAGCATATTGATTTTTGCATTTCCATTTATTTTTATTACAATCAATAAAAAAAAAACTTTTTTGTAATTTTACATTTTTAAGGAGAGAATATCGTAAATGCGAATCTATAGTGAATCGTTTTCGATAAATGATTCTTCGTCTATTGTATCGAGAAGAGACAGAAAACATAAAAGAAATAAGAATAAGTAAGTGCAAATGGTATTCGATTGCATCTTGCATCCGTCTATTTTGTAATCATTTCCAGCATATTGGATTTTTATAATAATGGAACCAACCACTGATGGCATCAATTTGTATTCCGAACAAATATCCTATAAAATGTTTTACTACTATCCAAAAAAAGTGAGAGAGGGAGAGAAAATCTAATCCGACGCATTATTAGAAATCAAATGGGTGGGGATTTTAGGGGAAATTGAAAAATTGAAAATAAGATTAAAAAGTTTTTATTTTATTAGGCAACGTCTATCTTTTTATATTAAACGAGCAAAGTTTGTATATATATATCCGGTCGAGTTCTCGAAAACAGTTTGGATGAAATTCACGGGTTAGGAGGGTTTTGTGTTGGACATTCGATCTGTCGCGGTCTCATCTTCGGCTAAGTTGTTTTTGATGGGTTTTTTGTTAATTGAAATAATTATTCACAGGTGGTTGTCTCGATAAAAATGTTTATTTACATTTTTATTCAATTTCCTTTTTAATAAATAATTGGTTTTTTAATTTTATATCCCACAATAAGATTATTACAATTATTATTATATATTAAAAATTGGCCAATTTTATTGATTAAAAATCGAGTTTTAAATCCCACAATTATTAATTTGACAATTTAATTGATGAACTCAAAAATTGTTATTTAATTAAAAAAAAATTATACCGTATTTATTTATATACCTATATACATATAATCTGTATCTCATATATCTAATATTATTATTATTATTATTAAACATATAATCTGTGGGCCACTGAAGGCTAGAAATGCAAAAATTGGGTGCGTGGGCGGGGGTAGATGTGAGGGTGCAGGAGGTGGGGGGTTTCGGGGGGCGGTGTGGGTGTGGGGTGGGGTGGGAGTGTGCAGGAGGTTTGGTGAAGTGGTGGGGGTCCGGGTGGCGAGGGGGGTTTCTGGGATTAATATATAGCTATTAACTGAAGCAAAAACTTTCCGAGCATCGCTCGGTGTCTCCGGGTACTTATTATAAAGCGCTTATCAACGACGACGATGGTGTCATCTCTCTGATTGGCTGGAGAGATCGAATGGAGGTCAGTGATTGGACATACTTAAGTAATGAGTTAAAAAAATAAGTGGGTGTTTAAAAATAAGTATCTGGAACACCGAGCGATGCTCGGTAATTTTTTGATTAGGTTAAAAGCGATATATTAGTATTATTTTCATTGGTATTGATTTTAGTAGCACAAGGGCGCCGAATATCTTAGAACGGCTCTGCGGTACACCACATCTTTTACTATGCCCCGAAAAAGATCTGGCTCGTATTATTAGTGTTTTTTTTTTTTTTTTTTTATAAATTTTATTAAACCAATTATTTTACATTAATTAATGTATACATTGTATTTTTGCTTCGATTCCGGAGATTACTTCTCCACCATCGAGTGTCCTTATTCATCTTTCGTCCTTGTTTTTAATAAGAGGAAAAATCTAATTAGATAAAAAAACCTCTTTTCCGATAATTATTTCAATTCCATTATTCCCCAATCAAGTCGATTGGTAACCCATCTCCAATTACCAATTAATTAAATAAATTATTAAACCAATTATTTTACATTAATTAATGTACGTATACATTGTATTTTTTTTGCTTCGATTTCGGAGATTACTTCTCCTCCATCGAGTGTCCTTATTCATCTTTAGTCCTTGTTTTTAATAAGAGGAAAAATCTAATTAGATAAAAAAACCTCTTTTCCGATAATTATTTCAATTCCATTATTCCCCAATCAAGTCGATTGGTAACCCATCTCCAATTGCCAATTAATTAAATAATATTATTAAACCAATTATTTTACATTAATTAATGTACGTATACATTGTATTTTTGCTTCGATTTCGGAGATTACTTCTCCTCCATCGAGTGTCCTTATTCATCTTTAGTCCTTGTTTTTAATAAGAGGAAAATCTAATTAGATAAAAAAACCTCTTTTCCGATAATTATTTCAATTCCATTATTCCCCAATCAAGTCGATTGGTACACCCATCCTCCAATTACCAATTATATTAAATATTAATTATTAAACCAATTATTTTACATTAATTAATGTACGTATACATTGTATTTTTTTTGCTTCGATTTCGGAGATTACTTCTCCTCCATCGAGTGTCCTTATTCATCTTTAGTCCTTGTTTTTAATAAGAGGAAAAATCTAATTAGATAAAAAAACCTCTTTTCCGATAATTATTTCAATTCCATTATTCCCCAATCAAGTCGATTGGTAACTCCATCTCCAATTACCAATTAATTAAATAAATTATTAAACCAATTATTTTACATTAATTAATGTACGTATACATTGTATTTTTTGCTTCGATTTCGGAGATTACTTCTCCTCCATCGAGTGTCCTTATTCATCTTTAGTCCTTGTTTTTAATAAGAGGAAAGAATCTAATTAGATAAAAAAACCTCTTTTCCGATAATTATTTCAATTCCATTATTCCCCAATCAAGTCGATTGGTTTATCTATCCTTCATCCCCATCCTTCAGAAAATCAATTAATTAAATTGACAAATTCCAATATATAATATAATATTTGTAATGATCTATTGGTGGAATTTAAAATTAAAAAACAATTAATAATTAAAAGGAAATTGAATAAAAATGTTGAAAAGTTTTTTGTTTTGCCGAGAGTAGCAGAGTTGTTGATTCACAAAGAGAAACAAAGAGATTGTCTTCTGCTTGATGCAAATAAACATATACACATATATATCAAGATGATATATCTGTATATATATATTATTTATTTGTTTGAGACTATAGTTTCGAAGACTTGGTCTTCATCATCAGTCTTTCTTCAATTATAAATGTTTTTCATGGAGTCAATATCATATGGATATTGAAAACTTGGTGTTCCTTCGTCACTGGAAAGCTAGCAACCAATAAAGACACTCTCTCCGGGCTCACACTCAAATATAACCATATGTTTCCCTTTCTCCTTTCTCCTTAGAAAGGAGGAATTTTTTCCCTTTTATCTTTTGTTAGCAAACATCTTAAGTAGATTACTATTGGATAATTCAATTTGATTGTTTAAACAGAGTTCTGAATTTCTATTGAATGACTTCAAAATTTCTAAAGATTCGATTGCGCTAATCAATTTTGGGTCCCTTTCTCCTTTTATTAATCTAATACCTTCTGGGAAGGAGTGATTGTTTGAATTTAAATGTTCTGCAAAAGAATTTTCGTACTTTTTATTTTTATAATCTCTTATGTGTTCATTTAGTCGAATTTTCAGATTTCTCTCCGTCTTTCCCACATATATTGCTTCGCAATCTTTGCATTTCAAACTATAAACCCCTTCTTTTTCTATATTTGGTAATTTGTCTTTTTTATTTGAACCTAAATCTTTTCCTAGAGTAATTGGAGTTTTGAATACTGTTTTGAATCCTAATTTTTTCATTTTTTGTTTTAATTTTTCCGAAATAAGAAAAAAAGATAAAAGGGAAAAAAATTCCTCCCTTCCAAGGAAAAAGGAGAAGGGGAAACATATGGTTATATTTGAGTGTGAGCCCGGAGAGAGTGTCTTTATTGGTTGCTAGCTTTCCAGTGACGAAGGAACACCAAGTTTTCAATATCCATATGATATTGACTCCATGAAAAACATTTATAATTGAAGAAAGACTGATGATGAAGACCAAGTCTTCGAAACTATAGTCTCAAACAAATAAATAATATATATATACAGATATATCATCTTGATATATATGTGTATATGTTTATTTGCATCAAGCAGAAGACAATCTCTTTGTTTCTCTTTTGTGAATAAAAATGTAATTATAAATTTTTATTCAAACAACCAACTGTGAATAATTATTTCAATTAACAAAAACCCCATCAAAAAGAACATAGCCGAAGATGAGACCGTGACAGATCGAACCCAAAAAAACCCCTAACCCGTGAAACTCATCAAAATTGTTAGAGCCGTTTTCGTTTAATATAATAAGATTTAAAATAACTATCATCAATATTATTTTTTCCAAAGGGTGAAATCCAATCTAACGCAAATTTTGGAGTCTACAGTGATTTAAAATGGAATATATTGAGAATATCGCTTTAGCTGGGACATTTTTCGAATTTATTGAATGCTGAAGATAGGGGTTCTCTAGGCAGCTTAAAACAAACCAATAACTTGACTGTTGACTTTCAGAAGAAAAATAGTGGAATCAAATTTCGGTACGTTCTACCATAATACGTATACTTTATCGATATTTTTTTATTACCAAAAATATCAAAAGGAAGGAATTGTAGCATATATGCTAGATTTGGAAAATCACTTTCCACTTGATTTTGGAATATTACGCTCGGGGGGTGTCGCTTGCTGGGCATAGCACTTGTTTTTTTTCGTTTATTCATACTTAAAAATAATAAAAAAATCCTTAAGGCGCCTTTAAGTACTTGCTATATTCATTTTCAAGATATTCACCACATTTCAGCCCAAATATATCTCCATCATTGCGCGCAGAATCAAAAAATTACCGAGCATCGCTCGGTATTCCAGGCGCTATCTAATAATAAATTATATTTGACGATTTTTTCACACTGTTCAACGATTTGAAATGAAATTGAAAACCTACTATTACTTTAACAAAATGAAGCGCTGGTTAGTTTTTGGAACATATCGGCCTGCAAAGATTAGTAATTTATTCCAGTAGTATTTTAGTTTTTTCTAAATATCTTGAAATTTATTTAACCAATTTCAAAACCTGAAACTGCTATTCTTTAGAAATCTGAAACTGCTATTCTTTTTGAAACATGAAACTGCTACTATTTTAGAAATCTGAAACTCCTATTCTTTTTGAAACATGAAACTGTTACTATTTTAGAAATCTGAAACTCCTATTCTTTTTGAAACATGAAACTGTTACTATTTTAGAAATCTGAAACTGCTATTCTTTTTGAAACATGAAACTGCTACTATTTTAGAAATCTGAAACTCCTATTCTTTTTGAAACATGAAACTGTTACTATTTTAGAAATCTGAAACTGCTATTCTTTTTGAAACATGAAACTGTTACTATTTTAGAAATCTGAAACTGCTACTATTTTAGAAATCTGAAACTCCTATTCTTTTTGAAACATGAAACTGCTACTATTTTAGAAATCTGAAACTCCTATACTTTTCGAAACATGAAACTCTAACTATTTTAGAAATCTGAAACTGCAACTCTTTTTGAAACCTGTAATTTTCATTTACATCGCTCAGATGTTTCTGATAAATAAAATTTATGATATTTCGACATATTATGTGCAATTGTACATTTATTGTAAATTATTTTGTTATCACAAAAAAATTTAGGGCCAATACTGCCTATCCAACCTTTCAATATTAGCAATTCTGTTGATAAGGTTTTATCAGGCTCTCTTTCTACGTTATATTGCCATTTTATTAAATCCAATTAAAATCGATATCACTTTCAAAAATACGAAATATTTAATGTATAAAGCAATTGGTAAGAAGAACCGAAATCAATTTGCCCCATTCCAATCCCGAAATGGGATAAGATTCAATTTCGATTTGGGCTAACGGAAAAAAATATTAATCTCTGTTATTGAGTCCATTATCGGAAAAAATCAAGTCCGTTCAAGTGAAAATTGCATTTAGACCGATTTTTTTTCGATAAAAATTGGAAAAAAACAAATGTCGTTTCAAAATCAATCATTAGGACGAATAAATTGTTATTAAAGCTGTTTGGTAAACTTGGGCTTTTTGGGGTAACTTACTTGACGGGGCTAATGAGATAATTGGTAAAGCGATTTCAAAATTGGATGTCAACTTGATAAAACAAACCATAAACGAATAGATTGAGAGAGAGAGAGAGAGAGAGAGAGTTCATTTGCCACTAAAAGGGAATATACGTAGTTATATACGAAAGGGTTTATTAAAGGGTCTATTTACTGGAAACTTTTAATTCGGGATAGTCGTCAAAACTTGAAGGTAAACTGACAAATCATACAGCAAGATCAATATTTGAAAATCAATTTAATTACCAACTTAACGAACTAACTGAGAATACCAATAATTTATTATCGGTGCGTCTTCCGAGTACGGAAAACACTTCGGAACAAAAATAGTCAACGCCCATCTTTCATTTAGTTCTTTATTCTCTCGTGTTCTTATCTTTTTCCCATCTTTACTTAGTCGTTTCTTACTTTAGAGATAAGTACCTGGAGCCACCGAGCGATGCACGGTAACCAAATTAAAAAAAATACAAATAAATATAGTACACGCCCTCTGCCCCCCTTGATCCCCCATAACTGTACCCCACCTTCTGCACCACCCACCCCTACCTCCAGTTTTTGCATTTCTAGCTTTCTAGTGGTACACAGTTATGTGTATATAGGTATATAAAAAATTCCGTATAATTATTTTTTTTTAAATTAAATTTCAGTAAAATAATAATAAAAATAATAAAGGGCAAATCGGCAATCGGTTAAATCACCAACTTTTCTAATCCGATTAGGAGAAAATCAACCTAGACTTCATCAGTTCGATCCCAGCAAGAAGCAAAGTGAATTTATTTGAAAACCTGGCCCTTCACTTATATTTAATATTTAATAAAATTATTTATAATCATGTAGGGAAGGTGGGCTAGTTTTTTCATTTTTAGACTCCTGGGGGCCCTCTGATTATGTATACAAAATTTGGTTGAGTTTGATCAAATGGCCTAAATTTTTAATTTTTAACCCCCCACCCCCTTAATTTTGGGTCGATATGCACCAAAATCTAATCAGCTCTTAATCTCAATGGAACAAAACTACGTGTGAAATTTGGTTTCGATATTCACACTAGTTTTTGAGCTAGCTTGTCCACAAAAATTTGGTAATGCACAGACTAACTACGACTAACAGACTAACAGACATTTTGACAAAACAATTATTATCTCGAAAAATATAATTTTTTCTATATTCACTTATTAGGGCTTTTTTGTAGAGCAAAATGCCATAGTTTCCCTCAATTTTTTTAATCAAAATAGTTTCAGCCGTTTTTGAGATATTTCGAAAAAAAGAAGGAAAAAAGCAACTTTTTTCATGCACGATTACAATACTCGACCATACCCTGTATGGTAAAGTAAAAAAACGGGACCAATCGGAAACTAGACTGAAACCAATGCAAAAAAATAATCAAAATCGGTTTACAATTGGCAAAGATATGAGGTAAATAGACAAAAAAAAAAAAAAAAATCAGTCGAATTGAGAACCTCCACCTTTTTTGAGTCGGTTTATAAGATAATTATTTTATACCATCGATTTTTATTAGAAGCCAAAATAAAACTTAATTTATATTTTTATCAAGGTTTACATCCATGGCCTTCATCAAGACTTATCACAGGGCACAATGTTTTGAATGGAATTTCAATTAAAAATGATATTAATATACACTGAGTTTCTTTCGTTGACCCTTTTAAATCCTGAAGAAGGTGGGACGATCTTTCGAATTGTTGGATTTTTTTTAGAGAATGAAATTGATATATTCTAATAAATTATTTTACAGAAAAATATCTTCAATTAATTAAATTGGCAAATTCTAATATATAATAATAATTATAATGATCTATTAATGTAATTTAAAATAAAAAAAAACCAATTAATTTTATTAAAAGATAATTGAATAAAAATCTAATTATATATTTTTATTCAAACAACTACCTGTTAATAATTATTTCAATTAACAAAAAAATCCATCAAAAACAACTTAGACGAAGATGAGACCATGACAGATCGAATTATCAGCCCAAAAACCGCCTAACCCATGAAATATTTTCGAGAACCCGATTTTAGGACAAACTAGTTTTGCCTAGGCTAAACGCGATAGGATTAACTAGTATAGCCTAGTCCAAACTAATTGTCCTAAGCCCGATAGGATAAGCCAGTTTAGCCTAGGCCAAACTAGTTGATCCTGATATAAATACTCACACTCTAGGATAAACTAGTAGTAATTGAGTAAACATGTCAAGACTTGTACATGCGGGAGTTCTGCAACAAAAACTGTTCCACAAACAGATGACAGTGCAAGAAGGCAATGATACTCTGCAATTCTAAGTGCCACCAAAGCACACCATGTAAAAATAAATAACAATTTTAATAATTGAGATATGATTATTGCTTCTATTAAAAAAACACTTATTATTAAATTTGTTATAGTATGATTGTTTGTTACCAATTATCCATAACTTTTAACGACGAATCATTATCGTTTTAATAAAAATGATTATTTTTCCAATTACGGAGTATTTTATTCACTTTATCCATTTATTTTGACTTTCTGAGTATACTATAATGTTTGGACTATGCCATACTAGTTTATCCTAGAGTGTGCGTATTTATATCAGGATCAACTAGTTTGGCCTAGGCTAAACTGGTTTATCCTATCGGGCTTAGGACAAATTAGTTTGGACTAGGCTATACTAGTTAATCCTATCGCGTATAGGAAGAACTAGTTTATCCTAGGCAAAACTAGTTTGTCCTGAAATCGGGTTTGGCCGGTAACATATACAAGAATTGCTCGTTTAATATAATAAGAAAGATTCTTTGATGAAAAAAATAAAATTTAAATAAAATTAACATTTTTTGTGACAACATTCCCTGGTTGAAAAGTCACCGTCCGCCACTGCTACGTAGATTTATACCCTCCAGCAATCAAATCTCTTTTGCTGGTAGGGCAAATGGACTTTTGTTATGCGTCTTCTCAAAAAGCCAACTCGAAACATTGAAGACAACTTGAGAGATTTAACAATTTTAAAATTTTTCCCATGAATTTTGTATCCGATTTTAAATCTCACAAATCAAACTAAATAATAAAGCATATTTAAGTTTTGTAACTAGGTTCTAAAGTAATTTATTATTATATCAATCATCAATCAATCAATCAAGATTTGTTTATTGAATGGAACCCTATATGTTTCTGTACATATTCTTAATCTAGAAAAAAAAAAAAACTGAACAACTTTCACTAGAACTATTTTTTTTTATACGGCATCAAATAAAATTATAATTAAATCAATTAGATCGCAAAAAAATCCTAATAATTATTTTTAATAATCATTCAGCTTAATTATAAAATATTTAATTATTAAATAAATAATTTAATAATAATTAATAATTTAATAATTTTTCGACACTGTTCTTAGACCTTCCAGTATGTATCGCACGTCTTCTGGATGAATTCCAGTTCCAATTTATTATTATTTTGGCTTTTTCTTCGTATCCTTTACATTTTCTTATTTAAAATAGATTTACAACACGATAAAATGAAGCTCTTGAGGGCAAAATTATTAAATCTACTCTTATTAAACGAGCAAAAATTGTATATTTATATATATATTTATTTATTTTATATTTGTATCTTGGTTCTATTTTGAAAACGACCCTACCGATTTTGATGAAACAAAAATCTATTAACATGTTTTGAGGATGAAAAAACGATCTGGCTAGGTCTGGACCTCATCAAAATTCATCTTAATTGATTTTTTCTTAATTAAAGTAATTATTGATAGATGAAAATCTCAATAAAAAAATGATTCGGCGGAAGTCGTATTAGAACCTGGGACCTGTCACTCTAGCAATGGACTACAGTACTATTTTATAAATCCTTGCTTTTTACTTTTACTAAAATGAATATTTTTGAATTAGACTTTATTATAAGTGTGGAAATAATTGAATATATTATATATAGCTATGTATTTAATAAATAATTTTATGTTTTTATTTCAGATCCTATACGATTATTTTTTTTATTATTATTTTCTTATGTATTTTTATAATGTTTATCAATATGAAGGAATATGGGCAAATTGGTGTACGAGTAAACAAATATACACATAATATGTGGACTATTAGAAAGATAGAAATGCAAAAACTGGGTCGGGGTTGGGGATGGATGTGGGGGGTGCAGGAGGTGAGGTGCAGTTTTGGGGGTTCAGGGTGGGAGAGGCGGGTGGGGTGGGGGTGCAGTGTTAGGGGTGAGATGTATGGTTTCGGGAGGAGGGTGTGGGGGTCAGGGGTTACCGAGCATCGCTCGGTGCCTCCAGGTACTTATTATTAAACTAGCTGCAAGGCCCGCCTTCGGAGGTCCTCTTGTTACCCAGGTACCACGCCCCTTGAACCCCCAACCCACGAACCCCACCCTCATACCGGACTCCCAACCACCACACCCCCGAACCCCACACAGCACCCCACCCCACTAAGCCTCTGGATCCTCACCTGAACCATGCACCGCCATGACCCACCCCCGCCGTACACCACCACCCCTAACCCACCCACCCCGAACCCCACTACGCCTCTGGACCCTCATCTAAACCCTCCACTCCACCCTGCACCCCCCGCACCATCACTTCACCCCCGCACGCAGTTTTTTCTAGCTCTCTAGTGGCCCACATATTATGTATACAAAATTTGGTTAAGTTGACGCTAAGGGTAAGAATTTTAATTTTTTGACCCCCCTCCATTTGGAGTGGTTAGTTTTTGAATTTCTAGACCCACAGATTATGTATACATAATTTGGTTGAGTTTGGTCAAAGAGCAAGAACTTTGATATTTTGACCCCCCCCCTCCTCTTTTTTTTGGGAAATTTTTTTAAACAAAAGTTGTCAGAAATCACATCCCCTATAACTTTGCTCATTATAACATTTGCCGTAGAGTTAATAGTTTAGGAGTTATTTGATAATTTTCATTCGTACTCCCCATAAACCCCCTTTTGGGGTCAAAATATCAAAACGTTATATAGCGTAATATAAACGTAAGTTAGAAGACATCTGATCAAAATATAAAATTTCATAATAATCCCTTCAGCCGTTTTTACGTGAATCGTTAGCAACTTTTCGATGAAACCACGGAAACATACTGTCAGGAATTTTATTTATAATTAAGTTAAATAATTGTTAAAAATAATTATTAAGATTTTTTTGAGATCTATTTGTTCATGTATTTTGTTTATTTGATGTCGTATAAAAAAATAGTTCTTATAAAAGTTGTTCAGTTTCTTTTGTAGATTAAGTAGACGTAACAAAAAATATAGTTCTATTTAAAAAACAGAAGTTGACCTTGAATTACCCTTGAAAGCTTGTTCTAGACAAACAATAGCATAGTTTAGTTTCCCCCCTGATATAAATAAACTTTTTTTTCATATAATGCGTTGTTTTTGAGTTATAAGACTGTCTCAAGATAAAAAACTCACCCGGTATATACAAGAATTGCTCGTTTAATATAATAAAATATAATAATAATTTTATGTAACAAAAGACAATTGTGACTGGCTTAATTAATTTTAATTTTTAACTTTGATTGTAAACTACTAATGTATTTTAACAAGGAAAGATTGAGTGATTTGTTTTTTATCATATTTAGTTTCAAAACCATCAGACATTTGAGTTATTTAGTTGGGCCTCTGAAGAAGTCAAACCTAAAATTACGAATTGTTTGGCACATTAAAGTATTAAAAACCACTGACTGGTGCCCTGGCGGGCAGCGTCTCGGTCCAAAAATTTTATTCCTCTTGAAAACCACACTCCAAATGTATACCCGTAAACTATCGTCTCTTAAAAGTTTCGCCTCTTTAATTTTTGAGTGGCGAGGGAGGGGGAGGAGGAATAATTATGAATATATTTAATGTTTCTTAATTTAAAATGAATTGGAGTCTTTCATTTCAAAATGTGAGTTCAAATTACAATTTTATTTCAAATTTGCCTCGTTAATTAATTTACATTTAATGTTTCTTAATTTAAAATCTATAATTAATTAATTAAATTAAAATTAATTAAAATTAATTCAATTAAAATTTTTGTATATATTTATGATAATAAAAGGCTTATTATTATTGTTATTATTATTAATTTAAAATCTATTGGTGTTTTTTCATTTTCATTCGAGTTCAAATGAATACAATATTATTTATTTATTTATTTATTTATTTATTTATTTAAAACAATGCTCTGAGGTGGCTACCTCGTAGAGCAGAAACAGAAAGAATATATATACAAATAGTAACATTTAAGTAAGCAAACATAACATATATAACATTTAAATGAGCAAACAGAAAGAATACATACATATAGTAATTATCTCGACACAAAGTCTAAATCAAAAATATACAGTTTTAGTAACAGAAATCAAGATATAAATATTAATGTTGCATTGGTGTAATGGCTAGAGCTGATGCCCTTAGTTCAAGAGTTCGTCGGTTCGATTCTAGGCAAGAGGGTAATTTTTTTAAAGAAAATTCTCTTAGCGTTGTTACAAATTAATCTAGGCTCTTATATATAGTATTGTTTTGATTCACAATAACCTCCTCCTTTTTTCGAAGTCGGTTAAAAAGAAATCGAATTTAATAATCTATCGTTAAGCCCCTTTCCAAAGTTGGTCCTAGGTTTGACTTGGATATAGGGGTCATATTTCTGCATTTCCCTTTATTGTTTCTAAGCTAGTTAACTTTAACGCAGGTACCTATAAGAGATTTCCTGTGAATTGAATTTGTACTTGGAACTTTGAGAGAAATTATCAATGTTCAATGTCACTCTGGGGTTTGACCTTTCTCGGAATTTGCCATGGACAGTATTACTACCTCTGTAACAAAATTTGTCTCAACAAAACATGGCGCTTTCTATTTATGTTCAGATACAATTTTACAACTAATAAAATTTTCACTCTAAAACAAAGACCCTAATTTGTTTCTCCCTTGAAATCGGCTTTAAAGATTATTTCTAAAAACATATTAGGATCATAAATTCATTATACTTAAATAATTCTGTTTCCGAAGGCACGCACGAAAAGCTCGTTATTAAACATAGTTTATCAAAGGTCATTATAATTATAAAGTTGTATAAATATTATAATCAATATTGAAATCAAAGGGTTAGGCAAAAATGGGGAAAAGTATGTTACATTTCATCTTATAACAGTTATATCTTAAAAACCAATTCACCTATAGAAAAACGTACATGAAACAATTTTATAGAATTCAAATACTCTACAAATAAGTTTATATAATTTATTTAAGTTGGATCAATATTTTAGGAGATATAGAAGGATTTTACGTAGATTTTTTTTTAGAATTTTTTGTAGCGGAAATAAAAATATTTTTTCAAAAATATTTGAGATTTTGATTAATGCCTCCTTAAATTTTATAAAAATTTTCAGCTAAATCAGTGACTTTGACCAATTTTCACTTTTTCAATTCAAAAAATTATTTGATCAAATCATTTGCATACAAGAATTTTTCAAACTCCAATACCTTTTTAATGCTCAATCGTAGAACTTTGAGTCTAATGTACCGGGTGATTCAATAAGGGTGACGAGGTACCATATCTCAGGAACTAATAATCGTAGAAGTTTGGGAAAAAATCCTTCAGAGGAAATCGACCAAGAAAAATTGCTGGAAATATTTTTTAAGTTCATACGTCCACCGCTAGGTGGCTAAATAGCTTCGATCGTATAAAAAAATGCAATTTTCTCAAAAATTTTCCAATATAAGTTTAGAAATGAATACTCTCACGTTAATGCCACTATAATAGTCCATCTTTTTGATAAATTACTTTTTATTGTAGGACGTAAAATAAAGGCGGGAGGGGATGCTAAACTTTTATGGACTGAAGTATCTATAACTTAAGTATGACTTAACGGAATTTTGTTAACAAGGTCTGGTTCAAGAAAGGAAGGTTTGGTGAATAAAATAAAAAACCATCCATGCCATTCTACTTCTTGCCGCCCTCGCTAAGGGGCGTGTTTTATAAAGTTAAGCGTTTTATTAATTTTGCTCCAAAATCTTAAATAGAACCGTATAATTATTTTATTAAATTCAGAAAGTAGATCAAATTTGCAACAAAATATGTTCAAACCGCATGTCGATATCTTTTTTCGTTTAACAGTTATTGCTTAAAGAATATTTTATTAACGAATTTATTAAAGAAACAAAATAGGTAATTGAGTTTTCAAATTTTTTTTAAGTTTCGTAGTCAAGCATGCCATGGAGAAATAAAAAAAACAGTTTAAAACTTTGTTCTTATTTTCATTTAATCACAACAATAATGATAATAACGCTTTTTCTGTGTCGCCTGTGAGTAGGTATTAAATTTCAAAAATGTCTAATTTCTTAGAAGGCCGTGAAAGACTTGCTTGACAGTTTCTATGGAAACGGCGATTTTTCACAAATAGATGTTAATGTTTTAATTGTTATTTTATTATTTGTTATGTTATATCATTATTGTTGTGATTAGATGAAAATAAGAACAAAGTTTTAAACTGTTTTTTTATTTGTCCATGGCATGCTTGACTTCGAAACATAAAAAAAATTGAAAGCTCAATTACCTATTTTGTTTCTCTAATAAATTCGTTAATAAAATATTCTTTAAGCAATAACTGTTAAACGAAAAAAGATATCGACATGTGGTTTGAACATGTTTTATTGCAAATTTGATTTACTTTCTTAATCTAATAAAATAATTATACGGTTCTATTTAAGATTTTGGAGCAAAATCAATAAAACGGTTAACTTTATAAAACACGCCCCTTAGCGAGAGCGGCAAGAACTAAAATGGCATGGTAGTTTTTTTATTTTATTCAACAAACTTTCCTTTCTTGAACCAGACCTTGTTAACAAATTTCCGTTAAGTCAAACTTAAGTTATAGACTCTAGAGTCCATAAAAGTTTAGCATCAACTCCCGCCTTTATTTTACGTCCTACAATAAAAAGTCATTTATCAAAAAGATGGACTATTACAGTGGCATTAACGTGAGAGTATTAATTTCTTAACTTATATTGGAAAATTTTGAGAAAATTGCATTTTTTATACGATCGAAGTTATTTAGCCACCTAGCGGTGGACGTATGAACTTAAAAAATATTTCCAGCAATTTTTCTTGGTCGATTTCCTCTGAAGGATTTTTTCCCAAACTTCTACCATTATTAGTTCCTGAGATATGGTACGTCGTCACTCCTTATTGAATCACCCGGCACTAATTTTGTTTATTATTAAATTTACCTTAAGAAAGGCCATTATATAAAGTTGAATATTTCAAACGATTGGGGCAAATTGGGGAAAAATGTGTTAGATTTTATATAATAACAGTGATAACATCAAAACCAATTGACCTATAGAAAAACGTACATGAAACAATTTTAAGGAATTCAAACACTCTACAAAAAGGTTTATATAATTTATTTTGCTAGAATCTATAGTTAAGGAGAGTTTCAAATTTTTCGATTACTTTGGCCTGAATAAAAAATTTATTGTTCAATGCCAAAAACCCCATATTATTTAAATGGTAAACTTAACTTCGCTGTGCGGCACAGGTTATAAGTGAGATAAAGACTTGAAACTTGGGGTATATTTTTTTTATTCCTTTCGAACCATATGAGACTCTGGGAGTATATAAATTCAAAAATAAGGTTAACCCTAATATACATGTATAATTATTCAGCTCAATATAATTTGCAAGATAGAACTCGATTTTCAGAATCTTTTTGGGAAAAATTAAACAGTATTTTATAAGTGAGCTTATATATATATAAGGACGTTCCCGTTATTAAAAAACAAATTTTCAGATTAATCTGAGAAATCGAATTTTTTCTTGATTTTTCATCATCATCATCATCGAGTATACAGTCCTAAGACTGGTTTGATGCAACAATCCGTCTCCACTCGACTCTGTCCCCCGCCAGCTGTTTGACCTCTCTAAATGTCTGGCATCCCATATTCCCCAATTATTTGGTTGAAATATTCTAAACTGGGTCTTCCCCTTCCCCTTTTCTTTCCCACCTCCCCCTCCAAGATATCCCTAAGCAGTCCCCCATGTCTCAGTGTGTGCCCCATCATCTGACCTCTTCTCTTCTTCAGACTCTTCCACAAGGTTCTTCTTTCTCCGATTCTTCCAAGAACTTCTTCATTTGTAATTTTATCCATCCATTTGATATTCCTTATTCTTCTGTAGCACCACATTTCGAAAGCCTCCAATCTCTTTCTCTCCGCTTTTCCAATTGTCCAGGTTTCACACCCGTACATGGCTATGCTCCATACATATGTCTTCAATAGCAACTTCCTGTTTGCTAAGCTGATTGAGGAGGAGCATAGTAGTTTTTGTTTTGAATTAAACCCCATTTTTGCTTGGGCAATTCTTGATTTAATTTCGTTTTCGCTCCTCCCATCCCATGTTATTTTACTTCCTAGGTAGCGGAATTCCTTAACTCCTTCTAGGTTTTCTTGGTTAATTTTGATGCATTCCTGTCTCGTTTGTTCTTTTTTGAACAAACTAGGACCTTGGTTTTATTCTTGTTTATTTTCATTTTGATTTCTTCTATTAGGATTTGGTTAATTCCATTCAGGGCGTCCTCTAATTCTTTTTTATTGCTTCCTAGAAAGGCAATGTCATCGGCAAATCTTAACATAGCGATCTTTTGACCTTGGATTTCGA